>BGPR01009806.1:4467-26450 GCA_013235015.1 Araneus ventricosus | reverse complement strand
ATGTTTGCAATATTACTGCGATCACGATCGTAAAGGAAAGGAGACTTCTTTTTAGCAACTAACTCTTTTTAGAATGAGTTTTTTCATCTTTTTTTTAAAACAGGATAATTCAAGACATTTAATTCATATTCGGACGTATCCGTGAAAAAAAGTCGAAATTTGAGATTGACATCTCTAATCAAGGATGTTTGGTCATTTTATTAAACACAATCCATGCTAAAAATTATCAATCGAGTTCACCTCTAGATAGCATTCCGTGCTCAATCAAAAATACTCTACCATTTCTTCCTCTTTTTATCATCACAGCTCCCGAAAACCTTGATCACTCTTTGCCTATCCGCTCAACCAATTACTCCCCGGAAAGCATGGAATTTATTAATAATCATTGGCGAAACAGAAGCATGTTTGTAATATTACTACGATCACGATCGTAAAGGAAAGGAGACTTCTTTTTAGCAACTAACTCTTTTTAGAATGAGTTTTTTCATCTTTTTTTAAAACAGGATAATTCAAGACATTTAATTCAAATTCGGACGTATCCGTGAAAAAAAGTCGAAAATTGAGATTGACATTTCTAATCATTATGTTTGGTCACTTTATTAAACACATTCCATGATAAAAATTACTAGTCGAGTTCATTTCTGTATAATATTCCATTCTCATCAAAGATAATCTTCTACTTCTTCTCCTTTTCCGTATCAGTACCAGAAAATCTTGTTCACTTTTTGCCTATAATCTCGACCAGTTATACACTCTGAAGCATTAATTTAATTATAATGACTGGCAAAACAGAAGCATGCTGGTAATATTAATGCGATAGCAATCTAAGTATTGTAAAAGAAACGTTTTAAGAAAAGGAAAAACAACTAACTTTTTTCAAACTGAATTTTTTTCTTTATTACTAATATAATAGACCAGATCTCTCGGAAACGCTCTGACGTCACCAACAATAAAACTCGGGCCATAGCACTGCGAGACGTTAAAAAGCATTATTTCATGGTTAGAGAACCTAAATTTCAGTAATTTTAAATTTAAAAGAGTAATTGCCGTTCTAATTTCAAATTTAATAGCTCTAAAATAGTGAAATGAAATTTGCTATCCATTGATATAAAATTTATCACGCTATGATCAATAGTTCCCGAGAAATTTTAAATTATACTAATCATATATTTCTAATTAATTTCGTTTTTTTAATAGAAAGTAGTATATTACGTCAGTGGTATATCATGCGCGTGATATAGTTTGGACACCACGATGCATCTAATTATTTAGTGCAATCGTGATGATATAATTTGATAATATTTTTTGCCAAAGTTAAAATTTACACAAAGATATCTGAAGTACAAGGAAAATTGTTAAACAACGAAAAATACTTCACAGTGAATGTTGTTTACCAAAAGGTTTTTTGAATAAAGAAATATGTAAATAATATGAAAATGAAAAAAATATTTCCTGT
The DNA here is from genome assembly GCA_013235015.1 of Araneus ventricosus. Lineage (NCBI taxonomy): Eukaryota > Metazoa > Arthropoda > Arachnida > Araneae > Araneidae > Araneus > Araneus ventricosus. Next base: position 24,994 of record BGPR01009806.1, on the reverse strand, counting down.
CATGATGCATATGTTCATTTAATTTGCTTTCAATCAATGTTAAATATTTCTCTCGCATATATATCTAGTTAAACACGTCAGATTTGACGGGAAGTCTCTCGAATGAAGAGGCAATTTGCACCCGTCATACCGTGACGGGTGATTTTCTAGTAAATTTATAATGGGACAATCCAAGATTTAATTCAAATTCGGACGTTTGCGGGATAAAGAGTAGAAAATCGAGATTGCCCCTTTTTAATCAAGGATGTTTGGTCACTTTAATTAGACACATTCCATGCTAAAAATTACCAATCGAGCTCAAATCTAGATACCATTAAATGCTCATCGAAGATACTCTACCATTTCTTCCTCTTTTCTTTATCAGTTCCCAAAAACCTTGATCACTCTTTGCCTATCCGCTCAACCAATTACTGCCTGGGAAGCATGGCATTTATTAATAATCATTGGCGGAACAGGAGTACCAGAGTGCTTATTATATTTACCGAACTCATAAAGCAATCAATTTTCGGTCCAACATTTTACTACCCTATAAAAAACCGAGCATGCTCTTTCGGCTGCGACCATACATATATATCTCACGTATCCACCATTTCTTTTATCCACCCGTCCTCCAGCTTTCTGCCTGAGCTTCAAGATGTTTTTTTATATCATTTCTTTTCTGGAACGAGGGGGGGATAGCTTTTGTTTTTATTGGAAATTTCGTATTTCTCGCTCTTGTAAGAAAAGGATGAGTTTCTTTCTTTATATCTGGTGCAATGTTTCTTGATTCGGATGGAAATATTTTTTCCCTCGTCCGTGGTTGAAAGACGGTTTTCTGCGGCGGAGAGCGTTCAAGGAATTCGAAATTTTTTGGTAGTGTATATTGTCAAATTTTTGGAATGGTTCCGAGTTTGGTTTAATAATATTTTGGTCAGGTTGACACTGGATTTTTCTTTAAAAGTGCTCTTTTTCTTTTCTTGTTTTCTGTTGATGTGAATAAGGAAGTAAGAAATGCTTGCGCGTCCGCGAAATAAAAACCAAGTTTCGAAATGGACGGCGTTTCTTTTCTGAGATGAAATGAACACTAGAACAGGATTTTCTCTATTTTATTGTTATGTTTTGTTTTGAAAAGTTTTCTTTCACAAATAAGATTTCCGGATGCTTGAATGTACTTTAGAAGATTTCCGTTTTAAAGAAACTGTAATTTATGTGGTCGTGCTCGCTTACGAACTAATGAGAGTATGCAAAACAAATGTTGATTTAGTTTCTTCTTTACAAACTGCAAACGGGCATTCTTCTTTATTTATATATTTACTAACTCACCTCACCACTTTTTCCATTATTATTATAAATTAACATGATTTAGGTTTGTATACAGAGTTGGAACAATTAAAGAACTCTAAAATCTTCAAGCTAGCGGCACATAAAATTGTCTAGGTCCTTTGATGCATTTGGCTGCAGTTTTGATGCAGTCTTTGGTGACAAGTAGAAAACTAAATTTTTCAGTTTGTGGTTGATTTCTTATGGATGGTAGGGACAATTGTCAAAAACGGGAGCAATTTTGCGATACTATGCAATCATACCTTTGTCCAACTTTTGAACCCATTTTTCACAAATTTCTGACGTCATCCAAGATTTTTTGTCGTAATCAACCTCCAAAGATATTGCGTCTTTGAAACATCTTGTATTTTTGCTTTTTCCGATAACTAATGGTTTCAATTTCTGATGTCCAGTCAAATTTGCACCTAACGTGACAGTTAATCTTGTTTTGCTTTGTTTTCCTACAAAGCATTTTCCCTTTTTAAATGTTAATGACTTTTGAGGCAAACATTGCAAAAATAAAGCAGTCTCATCCGCATTAAAGATGTTTTCTGGCCTATAGTCTTTTAAAATTTTACTTATAGACGTAAAGCGCAGTTACCGGCTACGGGTTTAACGAAGGAAGATTTACGCCAAAGCGGCGGCGTGTCTGGTATGAAGGTTATATGTTTTAAAAAGAGAAAGACTGTTGCCGTGAAGCCTATTTATACTGCTGGAGAAGCGGAATTTTGGAAGCATACAGTGGCGAATCCAGGATTTGGGTCTGGGGGGGGGATGAGGTCATAAACAATTTGTATCGTAGTGACGAATGTCAAACCTCATGGCTTATGTAAACCAAAACACTTTAACTTTACAGACTTTCCTCAACTGGCAATAAGAATCATAAAGAACAATACAATACTTTCGATAATTTAATAAAAAATACAATTAAATAGCTGGCCAAGAAATGTTTTCGACCGTATCAACGCTACAAGTACAAGTGGGATGACTAGAAAAGTAGGTAAATTTTCGAGCCTGCCAATCCAGAAAAATAAATGTTGTCACGATTTTAATATTTTTTAAAATGAAAATAAAGAACAAACAGTTGTAGTGATTTTAAATAAAATCAAGAGTTTTAGTTTACCTCTGGGGGGACGTATCCCGTTAGTCCACCCCTTGGATTCGCCACTGCATACATATATATATAAACTTTTGTACTAATGGTGGTTTTGTGTTCTAGGGATCATGATCGATGAAGCTCTACAGAAATTTTTCGGAAGTCGTGTCATGAGAACCATTGCAATAGGTTGACTTACTATAAATCTAACTAATAATTAACTATTAGGAATTGCGACTAAAGGAGGGTTAAAAAAGAACAGCAATATTAAGGGTCGTAGAAATATGTGTATCAAAAAAGGCAGTATGAATGTTGTTACTTTTGAAAGTTACCTTAATCAGTGTGTTCAATTATATCCAGATGCATTTCTATAACAGAAAACACTGAATTGAGAAAAAACAGTATTTCTCATAATGTTTTGACAATGATTGCCAGATAACTTGATAAGATCAATTTCAGTTCGATAGTCTTCGCTTAATTTTGGAATTACCTTTATGGCAAATTTTAAGAGAATGATATGATGGATGTTTAAAACATATTAACCGACTTTATACCAAAATTAATTGCCTTCCTAAATCGTCAAAATAAGCCGGAATTTGCGAGCTACAGCGAATTTCAATTTTTTCCATAACTATTTCTCCCATATTTCCTTTTGAATAGAAAAGATGAAAAGATACAATAACAAGTAATGCAAACGGTGAGGAAATGTGAATCATAGTTTATTCTTTTCAATTGCTTTAATTTAAGTGTTGAAGCAGTTAAGATAGAAAATATATAATAGACAAGATGAAAATATAGAAGAAGTAAATGATATCCAAGATAAAAGGGTTGTAGTAATTTAGAAACCGCATGCAAATAAATGAAGAATGTCAGGGTCACGTTGGTGCTTTCAAGATGGACAGTTACGTTCTTATGTCATCTTGTTCTGATAAAACAGACTTTACAAAGCTGTATGTTAATACTCAAATCTTTTTCACAATTCTTTATCAATTGTAGAAGATAGAAAAAAACAGACGGGAGGCTGTCTTTTCAAACAGCCGCTGATGTTAAAGGCGTAGGACTGCTTTTCTCGCTCGACTCTTTTGTTTCTCAAAGTTTCTCTGAAGTTCTTAAGTTTAAGTAATTTTTTGTAACTTCTGTTGCTACTCTTTATCTCTAAAATAAGACATTAGTTAGGTTTTCAAAAGATGTAGTTACCGAGATATAGAGTATCCCGTCACCATATCATGCGCATTTTTGCCTAACTTTGCGACTCAGTAGTCGCTGAATTACAATTCCGATTTTCAATTTTTTTTGTTACTTCTGTTGTTAACCTTTATGTCTAAAATAAGATATTATGTTTATAACATAATATCTTATTATGTTTATGTTTTTAACATATGCAATTACCGAGATATAGAGGATCTCCCATATCAAGTTTTGTGGCGTTTTGGCGTGTGAATCAATTTCCTTTCTGAGACTCCAATGGGAGGAACGTAGTCCTACGTTAAAATTATATATGTAAATATTGTATAAATGAATTGCTGCGAATCACAAACGAATTTTATACATGTGGGCCACCCCAGCAACACTGTACGAAAGCAGAATAATATACCCCGTCACTCAGTCAAGGAATGTCAAGATCTAATAGATTCGAAAGAGGTTCGAGTTGAAAGCAGCAAGACGATCTCCTGAACTGTGAACTGTTCTTTAGGGAAAAGTAGATTCCATTCCCTTACCTGATGTCAGATGGACATCAATCCCCAACTCAGTGTAAGATGTCAGACGAGCCTCAAAGTATTGTATGTTGTAACAACCCTACCTATCAGCTACTCCTTAAGCAGATCACCTGCAATTATTTCGTAAATTAAATTCATAGACTAAAACTCTATGAGCCCTAATCCGCCTCAAATCGCCCCATTCGACAGAGGCTTGGACTCGGGCAGTTTCGGGTGCCTGAGTGCATTTTACGGGAGAAAAGAAGTTTCTTTCTTTGTTGGCAATTGATCACCCAAATCGGGTGCCATCCTTCTGGAAATTCTGTAAAGAAAGGGGGGATTCTATTTTTTTTTTCGTGAACGAAAATTTACTTCAATTTTTGAGATTCTAGAATTCTCAATCTAGCCGGGTTCAGAGAGTTAATTTAATGACTGTTGAATTGCCTCCCCACATAAATGGTATGATGTCCTTTTTCACTAACTTAGGTTGCTACGATTTTTCTCTTGTGAGAATGTAAGTCTTCTGAATAAATATACAAGATAATCCCAAACTTCACCCACAAAAGTAATAATAGTAATAAAAAAAATAAACTCAATTCCGAGAATCAAGCGACGAGGAAAATGCCACCCTAAATACACCAATGTACAGAATTAACGTTGTAGAAGTAAGGAAGGAACAATTTTCCTGCGAACATATACAAAGCAGATAAACACAGAGTAAAACATGAACTTTGATGGATACAAACTTAATTATTAAACTTAGTAATCATATTGTTCACATCCGTCTTGATAATTTAAAAAATGCATCAACATATAAAATCTCCAATCAAGTGGTGCCCATACAAACCATAGAATTGAAACTGGTCTACGCAAGATATATTTCTTTTCACAATACCTAGCTTTGTCCAATGGTTTCTTTCGAATTCGAAAAGAAATGTACATATTAATGAACACACTTGATTGAAACAGATTTTTAAGAGTAAAAACTTTCATGATTTCAATTTTTAATATTAATAATGAGCATTAAAATGTCTGATTAGATCTAACAGAAACAGTATTGGCAAAAGAAAGTTTTATATGAGAAAACGTTGCAATATTATTCAGTTTTGAAAAGAAATAGTAAAAGGTTTAGTTTCTAATTAAATATATTTTCAATGTTAAGTAAAATATTAAATACAATAAGTTGAAAATGAAAGTTTTAAGCGTTGAATTGGTAAACACTCCAATGTGCCACTAACTTGTAGGTATAATAAATCTATTTGATGCTCACACAGATGTTTCCAGACGCCACCGACATTTTACCAAAGAACATAGTAATAAGACGAAAAATTGTTAATAAGAGAACCTAAGTTACACAATAAATCTACCATTTACTATTCCTTATAGACCATGATCAAAAATACGTTTTACAAGATTCATACATAGTGGGAGTCGACAACGATAATTTCACTTCTTAATTTTCAAATGTTCATTAGTGTTTGCCCATTGTGTGTTACAAACTGTTATGACTAATAAAAGTATCTCTCTTTTTATTAGGTCAGACTTATTTTAATATTACTTTAATTTAATGTATATTTTAATAACAGATCATTATGGATGAATAATACGGATTTAATAGAAATAGAGTTGGAATTTATAAAGCATTCTCATTTTCTTCTATAAGAACTCAGTTACGAAAATATGAAAGAAAATTTGCAATGATTCACATTTTACTTTCATCCCAAGAATTCATCATTAGACATGAGATTCTTGGTAACTTGTATAAATATCTATTTGAGTACATTTTTCAAGGAATATAGCACTCGAGCGCTTTTGAAAAAACACATCCTTTCACCTATTTACGAATAGAGACCATTAAAAAACTTCTCATTAGTGAAGATTTCACGAATATACTCCGAAATATTGCAACTGTACATCATGGAACATAATTATGCCTACAACTGAAACCCAAAGCTAAAGAACCACAGTTATTTAGCAAAAATATATCTTAAACGCATACACGAACTAAATTTTCAACAAAATATACGCATGCACATGCTGAAGGGAGGGCAAAACCCCCTCGACATTTACAGAAAGAAAACTCTTAAAAAATTATATCCCAGAAAATTCTAGAGAGGCGAAGCAATTTACCTCGCGACTTGAACTCCGTGAATAAGCGCAAAAATACATAAAATGAAGGAACTGGCTTCTTTATTTTCAAGAGGCGAAATTTCGCCATATTTTCCCGAGGCACCAGAAATGTTTCTCTTTCTCCCTAGTTTACCTCGTTTCGAGTCCAATATCCGCATCCGCACAAGCACCTATCCGGATTTATGGTTTTTATCCGATTTTCCGACTTTCGACCAATGCATATTGCTGGCTATATTGGACTTTTTGATGCTGCTAGCCTGGACTGGAATATGTTCCGAAGGAAGTACTTTGGGTAAGTCGGTCCACGAGAAATCAGGAGATTTATTCCAAATCAGGTGACTGTCTTTGATGTCAATGTTTTTTGAATCAGAGGTTACCGAATTTATTTGATGGAGAATTTTGTTCCAATATTTAGCGCTGTTTAAAAATATGTTAAATTGATTTCTGATTTTCGAAAAAGTGAGTTTAGTCAATATGTTAAATATCTTATTTACTTCTTTTTAACAAAGAATATGCTTAATAGCGGATGAACTAATCGAAAGAAATCAGTTGTGGCGATATGAAATTTGTGTTAACGCATTTTAAAACGAAAATTACTGGTGATTATTCAGTCCTTAAAGCTTTATGTGCTTGCAGGTAACAATCTTCTATATTTTGTTTTATAAAGTACTATTTTAGGAGAATCCTCATAGAAGCTATAAAAGAAACATTCGAATAACTTTTTTAAACAAATGTTACTGATGCAAAGCCATCAAATTCCATTTGTACCAGGTAAAATTAGGGTTAAAAACATGATCATTTCGAAATTATGGTCTATGACAATTCTAATTTACCTTATGTAGAAAAGTGAGAGTGTCCTAATTTATTCCACGGAAGAATTTATTATAGTATTCAACGTTAATTGAATTAATTTATTATAGTATTCAACGTTAATTGAATTAATTTATTATAGTATTCAACATTAATTGAAATAATTTATTATAGTATTCAACGTTAATTGAAATAATTTATTATAGAATTCAACGTTAATTGAAATAATTACTAATATAATAGCCCAGATCCCTAGGTAAAGCTCTGACGTCAACAACAATAAAAACTCGAGCCATAGCACTGCGAGACGTTAAACAGCATTATTTCCTTGTTAGATAACCTAAATTTCAGTCATTTTAAATTTAAAAGAGTAATTGTCGTTCTAATTTCAAATTTCATAGCTCTAAAATAGTGAAATAAAATTTTCTATCGATTGATATAAAATTTATCTCGCTATGATAAATAGTTCCCGAGAAATTTTAAATTATATTAATCATATATCTCAAATTAATTTCCGTTTTTCAAAAGAAAGTAGTAAATTACGTCAGTGGTATATCATGCGCGTGATATAGTTGGACGCCATGATGCATCTCATTATTTAGTGCAATCGTGATGATATAATTTGATAATAATCTTTGGCAACATTTGACAAGCAGAGAAGAGCTTTGTTCTGAAACTAGATTTTATATCTATCTAGATTATATCTACTAGATTTTTTTAGACAAAGAGGTTTTTTGAATAAAGAAATATGTAAATAAAAAATATATATTTCCTGTCGTAAAACATGTTTATTTTATTTGTTTTCAATCAACATTAAGCATTTCTGTCGCATATATATCTATTTAAACACGAACAAATTTGGCTGGAAATCTCTCGAATGAAAAGGCAATTTGCGCCCGTTATAACATGACGGGTGATTTTTCTAGTTTATTATAATATTCAACATTAATTGAAATAATCTGTTGAGTTTTAAAATAACGCTACATTTTATTTCAATCATTCGTAGTTTCTGCAGTCAGTGAGAGCTGAAATACACTATTCGTGGTAAGATAATAGGGATATCATATCGCCCCGTTAAATATTCCCGAATATGAACCTAATACTATTAAATGCAGTTGATATATTTGGATAGTTTTAAACGCTAGTAATCAATATTATGTTTTATGAATCTTTATATTTAGAATCCTAAGACGCATTGATTATTATTTCATTGGCGATGATGTCCTTTAAAGTTTTCTCCGTACCATCAACTCAAGTTGTCTTTTATTAGAGTAAGTTGAACTTATACTGTAGGGGATAGTGTGGTAAAACCGTGTGCCCTTGATTCTGGCAATATTAGTTCTCCTTTCAAGCGGAAAGATACTGAATTACTCTCTACTAGTCAAGAAAAGGAGCAGTCATAGTGGCGAGTTGCAGCTGTTGAATTCACTGCATCTCTGAAGGTTATTTCTTTTAAGACGTCAACTCTCTAATGTTCGTTTGATTTTAAACTATCCTTGCTTAAAAATCGTTACACTTTTAAAAACCATTTTTAGACCAGTTTATTATTCGTTTCCTAAGGATTTATACTCTATCAAACAATAAGTATTTATTCCAATAATTGCGCTGTTTTATATCGTTTCCTATAAACTAGGCACTCGGGGTAAAACCGGGTACTCCAAGTGGCGTTTACAAACCCTACCCTGATACACCAAAGGCAGGAAATCGGACAATATCATTGGCTCGCTTTCCCGAGAGCCTGTGACGTCATTCTTTGCTCTCGCACTTAGCGCACAGAAATCATAACAAAACAAGTTATTGAATGTGATCTTTAAATTAGTTTAGGTTTCAGTTGCTTGGGCTTCGCGAATTTCGATCTACGATACGAACCTACGTCGCAATTTTATTTAGCGATTATTCTTCTTCATATTTACTCACTAATAACTTGGATTTGGCTGAGCAAATTCGCTTTAATATTACTGTGGAGAGTTTATTCGACAAATACCAAATGGAACGGCAGAAAATCATGTTCAACAGAAGAAAGATATGTTTACTGGCAAGTTTTGTTTCGTTAGAGAGCAAACAAAAAATGCGAGGCAAAGATATATGTTAGGATACTGCTTAAATTTGTATCCGAAGTCATTCAGTAAATATATCATTTTAAAAAGAGGACTGCTCTTGTTTTGTGAAGATTTCCGTACGCTAAGCGCGAGAGCAAAGAATGACGTCACCGGCTCTCGGGGAAGCGAGCCAATGATATTGTCCGATTTCCTGCCTTTGGTGTATCAAGGTAGGGTTTGTAAATATGCGACCGGGACAGTCAATATTGATGATCACTCCGATTAAACGATAAAAACACGTCAGACGTTGATTGTTTATATTTTAATGATGTATTTTCTAATTTAAATAAAGAAGAAAGGTTATTCCAATGTAAAAACTGTCTTAGCTGTGCACACGAAAGCTGCAGTGGCTCGGAAGAAGACAACTGCTTTACATGTCAATTTTGTAATTAATATCCTTAAATTGTCATACAAAATAAAAGCGATTACAACTTTTCCACTGAAAATCAAGTTTTCCTAATTTCTCATAACTTCAACATGTGTACCCAGTTTTACCCCACTAGTGGGGGAAAATCGGGTAGTTTGGGGTTTTTTATATAAAAATCATTGATAAAAAAGTAATGAAACTGTGACTTTCCTGGAAAGATATATTGTACTCCGATAAACAATGAATATTTTAATAAAATTTGACAAGTTCTATGTCGAATATTTTAGCTCCAGCAGACCTCAGAGCCTTAGGTATCCAGTTTTACCCTACTTTTCCCTACATATTATAAGCTTATCATATCTTTTATCTAACAAGAAAACGCTTCGAGTATGTTTATACTTTGAGTGCGTATGCTAATTGTATAAGTTAAGTGATGTTCTTGATATTATCCAAAGATTCTGGTTTAAGAAATATCTTGAAAAACTATTTTGACATCCTAAATATTTTATTTCTATGGATTCATATTTAATTTGTTCTCGAATTAACGGGTGATTTTTTTCCTATTAGTTCATTAGAATTTATTAAAATTAGAGAATCTTTGTACTGAAATAAAATTGATATCACTGAAACAATAATATTTTGAGTTTTAAAAGTGGTGTTAAACTGGTTTATGTGCCATAATTCGGTCGAAAATTAATGATGAAAAGTGTTAAAATTTCGATTATTTTTTATTCATTCAAAATCTAGTTAAAATTCTGAAAATCCTTTCTTATCGCGCGTCTACAACCTAAAAGCAACTAAACTGCCAAATTTGGATTTAAGTTCCAACGGTTCCTCTGTAGAGCATTTGATTTGAAAAAGGGGTTTTGGGGATTTTGAGCTACAAAGTCTATTATCCCGATTTATTCCAAAGATCTTTTCAACCCGTAATCAAAAAAGAAAGAACAATTGCCGTCAGAAGATGGTCTAGAACTATTGCCGATCTGATTCGGTCAAGACAAAAAAAATGGCGTCCTCCGAGAAGGGCTTCCAAATTCTTTTCTCTGTAGAGCATTTTGAACTACTTTTGCATCATGCACGTTGCACAAGCATGTCACAATTTGCAAATTGTATGCCAGCTTATAATCATTATCATGTTAACAAAGAGAAAGTTGCGTAAATAAACATATTTCATAATAAAAACAGTTCTTTGGCTGAAACAATATTTTTTTAAACGCTTTTACTAAGTTCGAAATGTTTCTTGTTTGTATGTAAGGTTGGAATATTGTGATCGATTTTCACTCGTTTCTTCATGCATTAGAGTTCTGAAATTTTGTATATTTATTGGATCTTAATGACAATGCAATATTTTAATAATTTTCGAGCTCTCAATCATCAATTTAAAAAAAATCTCAAAATTATTTTTGCACTCGGTAGGTTTCCGTGGCGTCATCTAGAGTATTTTTGAGAACTAAAATACTTTTTCTTTTTTAATGCATTGGCAAAAGCTTTTTTTTAAAGATTTTTAAAAAATATTTATTTCCTTTTTAGAATGAAAATCGGATTATTTTGGTTGATAATAATTTTCTCTACTAATAATAAAGGAGAAGGTGTGTGTGTCTGTGTGCATGTGTCTGTGTGTGTGTCTTTGTGTGTGTGTTGGCGCTCTACAGGCCAGAACGCTGGACCCAGAGCTATGAAATTTGGCACAAACATACTTTGGAGGGTGGGAATGTGCACCTCGGAGCCTTTTTTTGAAATTTTAATTAATCAAAAATTAAGCAAAATCTTGGTGTTTTCGTTCTTAACTTCCGAAAATATTGCATCACAAAAATAATTTTTACACCATCTGAAAGTGCAAAAATTACCTTCTCAATTATATCAATTAAGTTGCTAACTTTAATAAATTTTTAAAAACTTTTTTGGCATAATTTACAACAATACTTTTCATTGTTGCAAAGCAATTCAAACCGTTTTGATTGTTTAAACAAATATTTATTTGAGTGCTTCTCTTCCATTGTTGAATGGTAAGGTAATATTTTAATGTTTAATGATATGTTTTAATAAGCATATTTTCATCCAACTAACATGCTGCTGGAAGTAAAATGTGCCGCGCCATTTTAAAGTTAAAATCAATTGCATATTTTCAAGAGGAATAAGAGAGTGAAGATGAGGACATTGTATGATACATGACACAGACAGTTATGCGATTCGATTAAGGATGTTCATGCAGACAACGAACAGAAAAGGTGGAAGGATACTGAAAGAACATGGGTTAGATGTCTATCGCTATTTGGAATTTAAAATTATTTTGTTAAGGGAACCATGAATATCAAATTATACGCAAGACATTCAATTGAAATTATATTCCCGGCGAAATAACAACGACGGCAAGAAAAAACAATAATAAACCTATTTGAAATGCCGAAAATGAAATTATTGAGTTCTCGAGAATAAATATTATTTCATGAAGGCGATTTTTGAGCAATAATTCACTGATTATTGAAACAGTCTTTCGAGCTTTGAAAAATAAATTCAAAAGCATTTTGCCGCCTAATAGTCCAAATACTAAGTTTTATTTTATCCGGAAGTCCTTAGACAGCCCGAAATTCCTTCCAGACGTATGCGGGATTACTTTACAGAAAATGAGAAGAGAATTCTATAATTTATTTTAAAAATCTGAAATTGATCGATTCCGGAGTCATTTTAAAGTAATCCCGACGAAAAATTCTTTCACTTAAGCAGTCATAAATTTGAATTATTTAAAGTACATCAGGTAAATTTGCATAAGCGTTTGGTGGAAACGGTTGATTCCGAATTTGAAAAGATTTTGAGTTCATAATATTCTTTCGACGGAGGCTATTTAAATTTGAATAAAAGTGTCTGAACAAGTAATGCACTAACAAATTCCCAAAATGGCGAATTTGAATTATTGAAACGAAATATTTTAAAGTCTAGATGGCAATAAAAATGGCTCGGGAATTTTTCGAATTGTCATGTGTACTTTAAAAGGAATAATTTTGAAATGGAATTATGGAGAAGATTTGATGCGCAGCAAATTCTCTTTATATAACTTTACCCTATTCGAATCCTGCGCTAGAGATGGGTAACTTTTGATAAAATAGCCTGGATTGATTTTCGAATATCATGTAAGAATTCTTTATCTATGGCGATTACCAAGTATTCAGCTGTATTTGTTGTACGCTTTATTTAAAGGAAATGCCCCCTCCCCACAAGAAAAAATAGGTGTTTATTCCTAGATACTAACCGCGTATTTTGCTTCCTGGTCTCGTTAGTAAATGTTAATACATTTTGATCTGCGAATGTATTTGCTAAAAAATTAATTCCATTCCAATTATATAATCAGTTTTCTATTCTATTGTCCTTTTTATATACATCTATTCTTCTTTACTTTAGAGAATTATTGAATTATATTCTTATCGTACGTTTAGATGTTTAACTCTTAAAAGCACGATTTTTAAAAAATTGATTTTTAAATGTTTTTTTTTACTTTCATTTCTATAATAAAAATTGGAAAAAATGCTTTTAAAAAATCCTATTTTGTAATAAGTATGGTTTATGGCAAAAAACAGTTTGTTACCAACTGGCAACACTGGACATTATTTCAGAAAAACAAATTCCTTAATAAAATTCTATAATGTCAAACACAGATGAATTTTAATAAATAATAATACGGGTAAGGAATTTTCTTCAACATTGTGGAATAAAACATGATTTTCTCAAGAGTACAAACAAAGCAAAAAATAATGCAGCCGCAAGTGAAAAACATTAATTTATTTTTGTTTTTTATCAGCACTCAGGCTGCCATCTATATATTGTAAATCGATTTAATAACATTTTCAGTACGTATACTATTGGCAACAACAGGTATTAGAGCTTCTGTCTTATTCTCTAGATTTTAGAAAGCAAAATTGGGTATTTTGCTTAAAGGCAACACTAGGCATTTAAGGGTTAAAATATAAGTTGTAAAGTATCAATTAGTTTAGTCTCCATGAAACCCGAATGAAAGCGGTCTCATCGATGTGTGTGATGGTATATCTCAGAATCTTTCATGCCCTACCCTGCAACATTAAATTTTGAACTAACAACAATTTCCTGTCGATTTTGTATTGGTCACACGCGTTCAGGAGAAGACGTCTAGGAATATGCTAACTTGGAAAATGTAGCCCATGCCGTTTTTCCGTACATCCACCTAATCCTTGCTGTTATACGAGGGTTGTAAATAAAGTAGCGGCAACATAGATAGTAAAAATTTGTAATGAACTTTCCAGTAAAATTGCATTACATTCCTTCAATATAATCACCAGCAAAGTTTTGTACCTTTTACCATACATCGGGAAGCTATAGGATACCTTTGGCAAGTCAAGGTGTTGTTTGTTGACGACAACAACTGAGCGCCCTAACATTCGCCATTTCTTCAATATGTGCCACAACGTTTGATGACTGAGACAAACTTCTACGGATAATTCCCGGACAGTCCATAGACGGTCTATGGAAATAAGACCACTCACGATGTTAATCTGATGTTGAGGAATGGACGGCCGACCTGTGCGGTGCAAATCCGCAGTTTCATTCCAACCCGTACTAAACGTTTTGACCAACGTGTAACCTTCCTATGCGGTAACGCATTATCGCCACAAGCCTCACGTAATCCGTGATAACATTCAGAGGCATTTTTGCCACGGGAAGCCTAAATTTTAATCAACGAACGCTGATCACCTTTTGTAAATGCTTTAGAGTTGTAAAAATGACACTTTCCACTTCAACGTCGCACAGTAACTATCCTTCTAACTGGATCGACTGTTTTATGCAATCTACACATCCACAACAGTGCCCCCTCACGGCTCCCATATCATGTTTGCGCATGCCCAATTTTCTGTGGCTCTCTGAACTACGTTGCTACTTCTTTATTTATAACCCTCGTATCTATTACTATTATTATATACCCATTATCCTTATTCTTCCACTTAAAATTTTACAAATGTAACTCATTCAATTTTCGCACCGGCAATACAAATAAAAATTAATTTATGCTAAAACATAGAAGAGTGTGCATGCATAAATTATGGTATTTATTTTATGAAATCTAATATTCTTGATTCAATTTCTTTTATGCTGACAAAAATTTTATTACCTACGGGCACTGATTTTATGTGGATATATATGCATCTACATTATATTCCCATTATATTATTACATTATTCTATATTGTATATTATTATATTATTCTATATTGTATATTATTACATTATTCTATATTGTATATTATTATATTATTCTATATTGTATATTATTACATTATTCTATATTGTATATTATTCTATATTCTATATTATTATATTATTTTATATTCCATTATATTACTATATTATTCTATATTCCATTTTAGTATTATCTACTCTATTAAAATTCGAAGGTAAACAAACGTATGTATGTATGTATGTATGTCCTTCTATCTTCTCACGAACCGCCGAACGGAGAAGCGCGCGGAAAGTACCAAAAGATGGGGAATAATCCAGGGAAGCCGTTTCGGCCATTTATATTCCGAAATTTTAATTAGTGAAAAAGATATTAATTAAAAACTAATTGACAACAATGCTTTTCATTGTTTCGGATACTTTATAACAATACTTTTCATTGTTGCAGCGCAATTCAAAATATATTTTATTGTTGAAGTCGTTTACTTTAAAGAACATTGTTACAACAACAATAAAAAAGTGACGCTGACAGAAATAAAAAAATGTATTGTTGCAATATGGAAACCTGAACAATGCAACAAGTCAATGTGGATAGAGTTTTGTGTGGATTTTGGTAATTGATATAAAGAAACATGGAAAATTAAATCGCTCATATAGGGTTTTTACTAAAACTATTGTTTTCTATGAGGTTTCACTTTTAGATTTCATGTACTCAGTGCATCTTGCTTCATGTGCATATAAACTGGAGCCGGGCATATGAAAAAATACGGATTCCGATCAACGCTGGGTTATCTCATTCCTTCCGTACTAAAGCCAGACAAAAAATAATTCCGGAATCGTAATTTTACAAAATAAAGATTATTTTTGCGATTTTTTTAAAAGTATGTTTTGAAGCCTTTACGCGGACGGAATGATTGAACCGCTCTTTTCTCCTTATTTATTTAGGAGAGAATGTTGGGCATGTGTCACATGACCTCACTTTTTCTCTCCGTCAAGGAATGACGCATTATTCGAGATAGCCCGTGCAACGCCGGGTCACATAGCTAGTATTATTCTATATTCCGTTATATTATTATATTATTCTTTATTCCGTTATATTATTTTATTATTCTTTATTCCGTTATATTATTATATTATTCTATATTCCAATATATTATTATATTATTCTTTATTCCATTATATTATTATATTATTCTTTATTCCATTATATTATTGTGTTATTCTTTATTCCATTATATTATTATATTAGTCTTTATTCCATTATATTATTTTATTATTCTTTGTTACATTATATTATTATATTATTCTTTATTATATTCCCATTCAAATATTCATAAAAATAATATTCTTTTCCTGTCCTAATAAGCTCACAATAATTTGCACTTTTATTGAATAAACTTATTATTTCTAATTCAATTCTTTGTCATAGAGTGTATTGTTTATTTCATATCCAATGTTGGTGTTTCCGGTGTGTCTTTTATACTGTGGGTTAAGCAGCAATTGAGGCTGAGCAGAAGTGCTTAGCACTGGTACTCATGTAAACAAACCAATCTTGATAGAACCTATTTCAATACCTACTGGTTCTGGTCATTTGTGGAGATTAATGCTTCTATATTACCCCTATCAGCACGAGATATTTACCGAAATCTCCACTGCGTCGATAGGTATTCTGAATGCCGTGCAAAATTGTGAAGATGTCGTAGCAAATTATAGAGCATCTTGTGCTGTTAGGAACACTTCTATTCAAAGAAATCACAGAAATGATCCATTCAGTTTTCGCATCAATTGAACAATTTAATTATCCACTAATATAGTAAACCAAGAGCTAAATAGTATAAAAAATCTATTTGGAAATTCATTAAATTAAACAAGAAACCATTTAAGAACATTATAATTAGAGCGCACGAAATGCCGCTGCATCAAAAAAAAACAAATGAAAACAATGCCTCAAAAGTAGTGAAGATCAAAGTATTTCTATAAAAACCTGAAAAAGTAAGGAATAAAAAATAATGAATCCGGCCTGTAGACTTCTTCAAGGGTCACCTTCCGGCTTGGATTCAAACCGGGGGGCGGGGGTCACGAGTGCTTATATTTTAGACGAATGTCAGACTCTTCACAGAAAGAATCACTGATTTCTGGGAGATTCAGACCAGGGGGGTCACGAGGGGTCATATTTTAGACGAAAGTCAGACTCCTCACAGAAAGAATATCTGGTTTTTGGAATATTCAGACCAGGGTGGGTCACGAGTGGTCATATTTTAGACGAACGTCAGACTCCTCATAGAAAATATCTCTGGTTTGAATCTCAGCCGGCAGCTGACCTTTGACGAAGTCTTCAGGCCGGATTCAATCTTTTTTTTCATGTTTTTATCGAAATACTTTGAGCTTCACTACTTTTGAAACATCTATTACGCTCTTTAATAATCAAATGGCGCTATCACATGTATCTACCTTATACTCAAATCTACCTTATACTCCATAATGATATGGGCACAACAATTTACACTCATGCAAACTCATAAATATGCACTTGTATTTAATGAACTTATAACTTCGTGACTCAATTTCCTCTTACTGAGTCTGAAAATTTAGTTTATTACGTACTGGCCCTGAACATCTGCGGCGATAAAAGCCTCTACCTTACACTTTCATTCAAAAATTCACGAAAGAATCCATTCAGTTTTGGTAAGTATGGTAAGTATTCATGCATGGAAGAGCATACTTTTCTAAGTACGTTCTTTTACTTGATAAATCTAGTATTCTTGATTCAATTGCTTCTTATAATGATAGAAAACTTATTTTATTATCCATTAGCCGCCTTCAGCCACTAGCTTGTTCACCGGGAATACTGATTGCGCTTAATTTCAATTGAATCTCTTATGCGCCATTTGGTATTCATGGTTTCCTTAAAAAATTAATTAGAAATTTCAAATTGTGATAGACATTTAAACTGTGTTTTTAAGTAGCCTTGCGTCTGTTCAGTTAATTCATTTTCTAAATGAGTGTCCTTAATGGAGTTAAGCAACTGGCTTCATCGTCTGACATCTAATTGCGCTTGGTCAGAGCCAACTTCATTTCCTTATTTCTCAAACAAAATATACATTTTATTGCAACATTAAAATGGCGCAGTTTAACGTTGTAAACAAAGTCCTACAGCATTTTACCAGGATTCAACCGTAACCGAATAGAAGATTTGATGATCACCAACCACAATCTTTGAGCTTTCCGGATATACTTTCTAGTATAGTCTTTGAAGACTTTGTTAACGGATTTCTGAAAAATATTGATGCATGAGAAAAAGAAAGTAAAATTCACTACGATATTACCAAAGAATATGAAAAAATAAGCAGAATTTGTTTAATTCTCAGCTTTTAACACGCAATTAAATATTTGCATAAAGGGTGCAAATATCGTTGTAGCAGTGAAAAGTATTGTTGCAAATTGTAAATAAAAATAATTTTTAAAAAATGACGGGAGGCTGTCTTTTTAAAACAGTCGCTGATGTTAAAAGCGTAGGACTACTTTATACTCGCGTGACTCTTTTGTTTCTCGAAGTTTCTCGGTTTATCTTTGTTACTCGGAATTCTCTTTTATTTCTCGAAGCTTCTCGGATTCTCTTTGTTACTCCCGATACTATTTTGTTTCTCGAAGTTACGCAATTCTCTTTTGTTTCTCGAAGTTAATCTGTCTCAATTCTCTTTTGTTTCTCTGAAATTACTAATGTATAGAAAATTTGCGAAATAAAATAAAACTAAGGTTACAATGAAAATTGTTTTTTTTTCTTAATAAAATATATTATAATGTCAATTCGTTTGTTTTGAATTCTTCAATCGTGCGTGGATATGTTACAATTCTGTGTAGGATCGGTCGATGATATGAAAAGTAACATATATAATTTTATATTTTTTTTATAACTTTTGTTGTTACCCTTTATCTCTAAAATAAGATATTAGTTATGTTATTAACATATATATTTACCTAGATATAGAGGATCGCGTCACCAATTCATGCGTATTTTTGCCCAACTTTGCGACTCAGTAGTCGATGAACTCCAATTCCGATTTTTATTATTTTTGTAACTTCTGTTGTTACCCATTATCTCTAAAATAAGACATTAGTTATATTCTTAATATATGTAGTTACCGAGATATAGAGGATCTCCCATACACAACACAACGTTTTCTGTGGCGTTTTGGCGTGTGAATCAAATTCCTTCCTGACACGCCAATGGAAGGAACGTAATCCTACTCTAAAAAGGTTCATGGCAGTTAAATTGATATCATTTAAAACCTAATTTTTTTAAAATTTTAAGTTGGTGCAAACATAATTTTTGAACTCTAGTATTTACGTAAGTTATCGTGGAAGAACGTCAAGCTTTTGCTTAATTTTTAATTACTTGAAATTTCAAAAAATTTCAAAAATGTGCCGGAAGTGTACATTTCTATAATACAAAATATCACACGAACACACGCTTACACACATACGCGCATGCACACATAAACACCACGCACACACCACACACACCAGGCACACAACACACGCGCTCGCATACACATACGCTTTTATCATTTGTAGAGATTGTCACTGATCAAATCTGGCGGAAAATGCATCTACCTCATACTTCCATCGAAAAATTCTCAAAAATAATCAAATTTGTTTTGTTATCCTAATGATAAGTACACAATAATTTACCCCCACGCAAACTCGCATAAATATACACTTTTATTTAATAAACCCATCATTCTTGATTGAATTTCTTCTCGGGAAGTCGGAAAATTTATTTTATTACCTACTGGCAGGCACTGATCATTTGCCGAGATAAAAGCATCTACCTCACACTTCCATTCAAAAATTCACAAAAGTAATCTTTTTTTTTAAAAAAAAAGGCGGCAAAAGTGAGGGGTAAAAAACAATCCTTCTACCCCTTGCTCTTCCGGTGTTAGTCCACACCGGGTCGATACATAATCACTCAACCGCCCCCTTCTATTTTAGCCCTTCCCACACCGAAACACCGGCAGGCAGAACACGATACCGCTCTTCACCGCTTATTTTATACATTAACGTTAACGTCAATTTGCCACGGGCACTTTGGACCCTCTTTATTTTTGGCGGGATTTTTATAGTGGTTAAACAGCGCCGAGAGTTATTTCACTATCATTATGTGCTGCCGGAGTGATGATGCATCGAGATAAAGTGCGCCAAATCACGCGTCAAAAGGTTGTTGTCTTCTGCAAATAATTACAAATAGGTAGGTGTAGAGGTGGGCACAAGGTGGGCGAGAACGGGCACTTGGTAGGAGGGATAATGTGGAGGAAGAGGTTGGCGGGAAAAAAATGCATGGCAGACGAGAATTATGGTGGAGGTGTAAGTTTGCATAGAACTGGGGAAGTGGTGGAACGCATATTTACGGATCCTACATAGTAGGGGATGAGGTTGCTTCTCATTGGCTCTCAGAGTCACGAGTTTGTTAATGACATCATAGCACCATGTTTAGGCGGGATTTTAATTATTATTTTGTCTTCTGCTATCGCATCATGGAGAAATCAAAACTACCTTCTAATTATGATTATTTGGATGTTTCTCAAGAAAATTATGAATGTAACTATTAAAAGACGAATTTCGGCATTGGTTTGCATAGAACTGGGGAATTGGTGGAACGCATATTTACGGATCCTACATAGTGAAATGAGGTTGCTTCTCATTGGCTCTCAGAGTCACGAGTTTGTTAATGACATCATAGCACCATGTTTAGGCGGGATTTTAATTATTAATTCGTCTTCTGCTATCGCATCATGGAGAAATTAAAACTACCTTCTAATTATGATTATTTG
>BGPR01009805.1:20724-30739 GCA_013235015.1 Araneus ventricosus | reverse complement strand
TAATTTTTAGTTTCATCAAAATCAATCAATTTCGGATACTTTCGGATCGGAATTGGTAATTTTTTGGCAATTGGAACTTTTTTTTTGGGCTTACTTTATATATGCCGAAATTAATAACAGGCCGTCTCACGATTTAGCTGGCAGGGGGGAAACATTGCCAGCATCGCGTAAATGCCCAGTTAGCAGTAAAGGAAAAAGCTGACAATCGTCAAAGGTATCCCATTATGGATAGCAAATAATATCGGCTGATTTCGGTGAAAAACGCCGTGACTTCTCAAATTCATTCTATACAGAAAAAGCATTTACATGACAATTCAATTTTTGTGCCTATTTATAGCTTAAACTCTGTAATTCGCGTGCATTTATCGATTCAAAACGAATGGAAAGGATATTGTTGTTCCGGATCGATTGCGTATCGATTATCGTTAGACACACAACGATAATGGCCTTCTCGAGTGACAGGTATGTGCCACTAAAACTGTTTCCGGCTAATCCAAAATTCACCTGCATTCAATGCGACTAGCACATTAGGAAGATAATGATTTCGCTTTTAATGATTGGTAGAGACGTCCGATTTTATACGAAAAGTATTCTAAATAACGTGGCGAATAAAATGGTTATTATCGATTTTTATTATTAGTTACTTTCTCGTAGAAAAGTTAACAATGAGAAACTCTATAATCGTCGAGAAAATTCTATAACCGTTGAGAAAATTCTATAATCGTCGAGCAAGAAAATTCTATAATCATCTAGAAAATTCTATAATCGTCGAGCAAGAAAATTCTATAATCATCTAGAAAATTCTATAATCGTCAAGAAAATTCTATAACCTTCGAGAAAGCTCTATAATCGCTCAGAAAATTCTATAATCGTCAAGAAAATTCTATAATCGTTGAAAAAACTCTATAATCGTTGAGAAAGCTCTATAATTGTAGAGAAAATTCTATAATCGTCGAGAAAACTCTATAATCGTTGAGAAAATTCTATTATCGTCGAGAAAAGTCTATAATCGTCGATAAAAGTCTATAATCGTCGAGAAAATTCTATAATCGTCAAGAAATCGCCTCGAAATTTGGATTAATCTGTTCTTTTCGGACCTTCCTGGCTCCGAAAAATTCATTAAAAAAATCTTTTCCTTTATGTCGGTCTTTGAACACGATAACACGAAAACGCAATAAGCTAGAAGGATGAAATTTGGTTAATGGCTTTTAACCCAACAGCATTGATTTTTGTCAAATTTTGGACGAGTTCCATTAATAGAAAATCAGTTTGTCTGTCTTTAAATGATATTAGTCAGTTTACTACTATGTATATATTTAAAATAATTGGCAAAATCAGAGGACCACTACCCCAGCCCCAATCACTGAACCGATTTCGACAATTCTTATTTCATATAAAAGCTTGTGAAGTTTAGATATGTCATCAATAGTCGCTTGTCATCCACCACCCTCCATTTTCGCAATATATAGCAAAATAATCCTTTGGCATTTGTTAAGTACTGTGCTCGCCAAATGTGGCAGCCCCCAGGAAGTAGGGTTACTATTTTGTAACTGCGCGGGACATAGCCCGCCAGAACCAGATTTGATCGAGACATGGTATGTGATGCATCGCTAAATTAGAATAAACCGCTTTATTATGTAATAAAGTTCTCACCGCACTCAACATCTTACAGCCCATGCCTTTTATATTTTAGTTACACCACAACATATGTTACAGTTACCCCGCAAATTAGAGCTATCGATAGGACGCAACAGCAGTGTCCCTCAGCCTCCACAACCGACAATTTATTCCGCCAAATTGCAAGTATATTAATATTACGGGGAACAGCTGGTCGCCGAAGGCGGCTAGTAATATATTAAAATTAATCAATATATTCTGAACATTATTGTCTTTCCTTTCAAATGTTCAAACTTTTTGAAACTGTTTATTAAAATGACGTTTCCACACACTCTTATTTAAACTGACTTGTTTCGTGTTTCGTTTCTGTTCCGTCGTGACGCATTATTCGAGATAGCCCGAGCAACATCGGTCCACGCAGCTAGTAATAAATAAAGATTAATATTTAAAAGTGTTGGCTTTTTGATTCAAGACTAACTAGTCATTAAGACTTGTTCTAAGACTAAACAAACATTTATTAGAACACTAAACAACAACTCCGTACCTGCGTTAACCGATTTTTCGCTCACTTCCTGAAGTGATAGTTTTCAAAATTTTGAACACTTTTGTATCGTCTTTGACAATAAACTATTTTCTATTATCATAACTTATTTATTTATCAGTCGATTAATCTAATAAAATTCTTATCCGTACGAACGGCGCACCTCGTATTGAATTTGATGTTAAGATGGATACAAGATTCTGTAAAGTTATAATCATATTTCAATGTATATCTAAAAATCACAAAATAATTCAAAGAAAAAATCTACTCTTCTTATACACTAATAAAACTGTCTTTCTAAAGATTGGTTTTTATATAAAATTTGTTCATGTAGTAGGTTCGTTTCAATTTTTAGATATTGTAGCATTTTATATTCACGTTTTTCTTACTTTTGCATTTTTTATTCATTTCCTTACGGTATGTGACTACCTTCGGAGCACTTTTTTTCAAATTTTTAAATTTTTAATGAAACATTCATGTTTTTAATTAAAATGAGTTATAAAACTAAGAATTCCAATGCAATTTCATTGAAAATTTCATTGACTTTCAAAATATGGGCAATTTTTAGCAAAATCTTAGTGAAAATTTGCACTTACGCGAAACCTCTTATAACAAGTTCTATTAAATATATTCCAACAATATTTGCACAGTATAGAGCTAACATGCTTATCTGTGTTATGAACTAAAAGATTTTTAATACCTCGAAAAGTTTGTGAGATATTCCAAACTTTGCGAACAAACTCGAATTTTTTTTAAAAATCATCGATTTTTCTCACTAAAAAGTCATTAAAGTTAAATAAATACAGTCAGAAAGCTTAGATTTTAGTTCAAACCATAGCTAGAAACAAATAAAACATTTTGGACAAATTTCATTTTAATATCTTAAAAACATTTTCCAAAATGATGTTTGCCGCGAAGAAAAATATCGAAAAACGCAATTTCTCAGAAAACTCTTTTAAAGATTTTCATAGAGTACAAAAAAATTTGTACACACCTTAGAATCTCAAAACTTGCCATATTTACAAGTCAAACCCTCTTTTACTTGATTTTAAAGGATTTTTGTGTTCTTTTAGCTTTTTAGATTTTTTCTCAGTAATTTTGTGTAGTAGATAGTGAGTGACGTCTCGATATCTGAATTAGCCTTTTATCAATTTCCATATAATTTTTAAGCATCAATGGATAAATTGACATTTCAAAACACTTGAGAACAGGTAACAGTTCAAAATAAATGGAATTAAATTATAAAACTGCAATTTGAGGGCCAAAAAATAATTTTTACTGTTGTAATTACTGTTGTGTTGTATTTTTAAAAAAAAGCGTTGCCAAAAACCAATAAAACAATAAAAATAAGACATGGAAGCTTAAATCTATATTTGTAAGCAATATATTGCTCGAGAATTAAAAAATAGTTGTTCAAACTAATTGTTTGTATTTTTAAGGCTCTTTAAATTGCCACTTCCGGCATCAGAATTGCCACTTCCGGTTTATTATTTATGCTATAACTTTACTTGTAATTATAGTAGAAACAAAAATAAGGCATTTTTAGATACCTAAATGTATGGCCTATAAAATGAACCAAATAAAACAAATTTCGAAAATTTTCAGCAAAATGAGGAATTTAGGAAAGTCACATAATCCGAAAAACAAGTAAGAAAAAGTAACCGATATTGAACTTTTCAATCTAACGGATTTGCATGTTCATTGAATTATTCAACCTGTAAACCCATCTACAGAAAGCCATTAGAATGTGTGAATGATAAGTGTTTTGCTTGACAACAAGTGTTCCTTCCCTTGAGTGGAGTAACTAGACAGTGGGTTAGGCAATTGTTAGGGTGGAGCCCTTCGAAATTTAACACTTTACTTTCACTAAATATAAAAGTTCTTCATTTTTTTCATAAAATTAACAACGTTTTATAATGCTGTTAAGCGGTATTAAAAGAATTTATAATTTTCAAGGGGAAAGGAATTAATTTAGCATTTATTTTCAAGATTTTAGATTCATTATTTTTGAGTAACACTAACTCAATTAACAATGTTTTGTAATTAATTTAAGCAATAATCTAGTAGAGCCCTTAGTCTCGGCTTCGGGAAGGGGGTTCCTGGTTCGAAACCCGATTCCTCTGAAGATCTGTCGTGTATTTGGTCTGTTGTACGTTAAATCAGACGTAGACGGTCGAACGTGCCCCTCTCAGGTTGGTGCTGAAGTTTGGAGACGGGGTGTCAGTTCAGGCGTTGTCCTCGTCATCTAACTGCGGTTCAAAATGATGAGGCTCATTCCAAAGTAGTTCTCGTGTTGCTCCAAAACGGGACCTTAATATAACTGAACTAAAGCAATTAAATTAAAACCGCTTATTTCGAGTATTTATTTCATTAAAAGTATCTATTACTTCTTCATAAGCCACAACTCTTTTTTAACCTTTCTTTCATCATTCCGTCGATTAGAAATGGATTGTACCCACTTTGATCCTTTCTTTTATCATTCCGTCGATTAGAAATGGATTGGACCCTTTTTCATCCTTTCTTTCATCATTCCGTCGATTAGAAATGGAGAAAAAGAATTTTCAATTGTCATTGTGAGAAGGACTTTCTATTTGATATATATAACTAAAAGAACTGGAGTCGAGGCATCTGAAGATCGTGGAGACCTAGCATTAGCTCTCACCCTACAGTTATTCCACTGTTTGAGACACACTTTGGGTCACATGAGATTCTAGTGGAATTCTTGGTGAATTTACTTGACTTTTGTCGGAATCTCATACAGAAAAGTATTTCTGTTCTTTTTAAACGCTTTAACTAAGTTCGAAATGTTTCATGTTTGTATGTAAGGTTGGAATTTTGTGATCGATTTTTCACTCACTTCTTAATGCACTAGAGTTCAAAAATTTTGTATATTTATTGGGTCTTGATGACAATGCAATATTTCAATAATTTTAGAGCTCTCAATTATCAATTTTATAAAAAATCGCAAAATTATGTTTGCACTCGGTAGGATTCAGTGGCGCCATCTCTAGTATTTTTGTGAACTAAAATACTTTACACATTAATTTAAATTTTTTAATGAAAATAAGAAAAAGGATATCCTATTATATATCTTTTCAATAAAATAATTGTTGGAATTAGTTCATGAAAAATTGATTCTAAGACCCCAAAATATTTATAATACTGAATTATGGCATAAATTAAATACTAAAAACTTGAAAACAATAAATATAAAAAACGCTTTTACTGATGCATTAAAAAGGTAAATAATAATTTTTTATCAAAAATCTGGATGTCAAATCAAAAATCGTAAAAGCGTGAGGCGCAGAAACAATACGACTTTTCTACCTGCGCCTCAAGCTTTTCCGATTTTTGTTTTGACCACCAGATTTTTGAGAAAAAAATATTATTTTCTTTTTTAATGCATTTGTAAAAGCGGTTTTTTAAATTTTTTTTATATTTATTATTTTGAATCCACTCCGATGAGTGACGACTTGATGGAATTCATCTGGTGGATTCCTTAAAATTATTCACTGTTCAATCTTTAATTTCTAAAGAATTTTGATCTTTTAGGTATTTTTGGTATTTTTTTGGTTGCTTGCTGCATTAGGCGCGCTCCAGAAGCATTATTTGTATCTTAGTTTAATTTTATTCTTAATGATTTATATTTTTACGTTTAATATAAATATTTTATTTCCTTATCCACTATTTGAGAAGACATAAAATTTTCGCTTGTATAAAAATTTAAACTGCTTAACCCTCTGAGTGGTTCGGTCTTCTTTGTAAAGCGATTCCAAAAGCGAGCGATTGAAGAACCTTTATCTGTTTTAAAAGTGTGCCTTCCTCCCAACAGAAAATGCTCCGAAAGCGCTGCAGATCGAGTCTCTTCCCCCCCCTCTGAATTAGGAACGATTAGCACCCCCCATGGAGGGGATAACCGCAAGAATCTGTTCTATACAGCTTGGAACCTATTCAAACTAGAGTGCCAGGGGAATTCTGGGGTATTTATCTGGCCCTGGGATAATTGCTTTCGGAAGATCCCATCTGTGGCGTGACTGAATGTCTTCAAGATGCCCTCATTCTGCATATTGCCCGTGTCCATAACACCAGATGACAAAAATAAACGCCGTTACACCAGACAAATGCCAGACCGTTGGGCCAAAAAAATGAACGTTATATTACTTATTTTTTATGTTGTGAGTTTCTAAAAATATGAACATCATTGAAGTTGCATGAAAGCTGATATTCTTTAGATGTCTGTGACTTCAATTTATTTGTTGTTTATTAATAGTTGTATTTTAGATATTGGCTGTACTTCATATTATTAGTTGTCTTTTTTATATTCTTGACTTCAATTTATTTTCAGTCTACACGTCAGTATATTAGTCTACGAATGTAAAAATAATTTCCCTAATTTTAAAGATCAACAACAATGCCATTTATATATATATATTTTACTAATCTCTATTGGCACTATAAAACTTTTCATATTGTTTCTCGATTTAGTATTCGGTAAAAGGTAGAAAATTTAGAGCCGATCACAAATATAAACAGCGCTTAACTGGATTAATCCGTTTTGTATGCACATAAACACTTATTATATAGATAGTCACATAATAATCTATATTCCAAAATAGCCAACGATAATCAATATATATGAAGGATTATAAATAAACTTCTTAACCCTGAATAATGTTTTAAATAAAATAATATGCTACAAGCCTTTTGTAATGAAACTCGTTACATATGCGTTTTAAGAGAACGAGTTAATAATTCTCAAACTAAAGGTTACATTTTGAAAACTAATGCGCTAAATATTGGAAGAAATAGCTTATTCATATACCTTTTTTTATTTAGTACGCAAGAGATTATCTTCTATTATAATAAACGGAAATTTAATTCACCTGAAATTTGAAACTTTGATACTATTGTCCAGGTACTAGAGCATCCAGTCGCAAATTTTTCAAAATTAAATTTGGGGACGTTCAAATATTACGTAAGCACCCAAGGGGGGGGGGGGGATATGCAGGTTGCTTATTTTTGCTGACAAGGGAGGAAGGGGGTATGGTGATGCTTACGTAAGATTTAAAATCACTTTATTTCGAAAATCTCTTGTAACTTGCACAAATAATTTAATTTAAAATTAAATTTGAAAAAAAAGATAAATTTGGCAAAAGAAAATTGATTTTTGTAAGCTTAAATTTGAAATTGTAAGGAAATTAAACTTACATTTTTTTTTTTCATTTTAAGCCGAGTTAGAGTTTTTACTTTCTCGTACACGAAGTATACAAAGAGAAAATTGTAATCGTCAAAAAATTCGAACTCGAGATTTTGACGAATCTCCATGTTTTAGACCTCCCTGAGTCCGAAAAACACAATTTTGGAATTATGTCTGTCTGTGTGTCTGTGAACACGATAACTCGAAAACTATTAGAGCTACAGGGATGAAATTTAGTATGTGGTCTTTAAACATAAGTTTTAGGTTTCTGTCAAATTTTGGACAAAATCCGTCCACGGGAAGTCTGTCTGTCCGCGGTCATGTGAACACTATAACTGAAAAACTTGAATAGCTAGATGAATAAAATTTGGTACACAGTTTTATCATCATGAATGTAGGTGCGTATAAAATTTTGGGCCAAATCCGTCAAAGGGTTGACTGTCTGTCGGTCTGTATAATCGCGTACTTGTAAAAATTACATCTCCTAAACCCTTTGGCTTAGATAAATAAAAATTGGTATGACGTTTGCTAATATTAATTATAGGTCTGTGCCCAAATTTCGTTTGAATCGGTAACGAAAAAGGCGTTCAGATTGCATAATTAATTTTTCTAATCCGATTCTCCATACGCATGCGTACTGGTAGCAATCTCTGTGCACGCGGAAGGATTACATCACTTTTCCCCTGTTTTACTTGCGTACTGGAAGCAATCTCTGCGCATGCGCAAGCTAACGAACGAGGTCTTCTCCTTTTTTTCTCCTCTGCACACGGAGCTTGTGCATTGGCTACAGTTTGATAGAAAATAAATATTGCTAACTTTTAATACATACGCATCTCTTTCAATATGATTTTTCACCTAAATATTTTACTATCACTATAATCTACAATGAAAAACCTTCTGATAGTCATTGAATTCTGGGTTACAGTAGGTTCGATTTTTTTATCCACGCAGGGGGAAGGGAAATGACAAATGTTTGAGAAGTATACGAGAAAGTTTAGGGGAGGTCACTCCCGCTGGTTTTATTTGAATTAAATCCTAAAATTTTTAAAATTAGATTATTATTGTTATACGTTTTGTAAAGAAAAAGTACGGGGAGGTGCAGTTTGCTTACGTAATTATAAGAGGGGGGTTTGCGATTTGCTTATTTTTGCTGACAAGGGGGGGGGAGGGGGTCAAAAAATACCAAAAAAATGCTTACGTAATATTTGAACGGCCCCTTTAATTCTTTATTTACAGTTTTTTTTTATCGAAATGTAATGGCATATTGAGTTTCAGGGGCATTAAAGTTTTTTTTTACCCGATTGAAACGAAAATTGGACAATTAGGGTTAAAAGACCACATACCAAATTTCATTTATCTAAGTCGTTGCGTTTAGGAATTATCGTGTTCACAAGCATGCGATTACAGAAAACAACAGACAGTTAACGCGTCGAGGGATTTCGTCCAAAATTTAATACGGACCTACATTCCTAATTTTTAAAACTGTGTACCAAATTTTATCTATCTAGCTGTTTAAGTTCTGAAATTATCGTGTTGATATGAACCCTAACATACAAATTTTCCTTGGACGGACTTTATCCAAAAATTTATTGAAATATACTAATTTTGTATTAAGTCCATATAAAAGATTCCTTCTTTCTAACTCTAACCGTTGTTGAGTTATTGTGTTCACAAACATAATTCCAAAATTGTGTTTTTCGGACTCGGGGAGGTCTAAAAACTGGAGATTCGTCAAAATCTCGTGTTGAAAAATTTACGATCAACGATTATAATTCTTTCTCTTTGTATACTTCGTTTACTAGAATGTAAAAACGATCAAACTTTTTTTTCCTATCAATTTTACGAAAATGCGCTAGCTACGAAGTAAAATATTATTGAATTTTTTTTCTACAGACAATTTTTTGCAAACTTCGCAAAATCAAAGAATAAGGAGAAAAATTTAACACCTATTCGAAATTAATCAGGTGCCTTTTCACAATTTATAAATGTCTTGGACGCTATCGGTGTGATATTCAAAAACATTTTTGGGCCTTTTCATACCAAATATAAAGGAAATTTAACTAACATAAAACTGACACTTTACTGTTTTTCTTAAAAAATAAAATTATAGATCTAATTCAAATATATCATACAGCTTGGAAAATAAATAAGAGTCTCATTATTATCCATTAAAGTTCAGAATGAAAATAAAAACCTGTATATAAATCAGAATTTTATTTAAAAAAATTATACTTTACAAATCACAGCACACTCACAAGATATTGTGATAAAACACACTGTCTAGCATGTGACGGTGGAGTTTGGAAATAATTCAATGCCTGAGACTACTATTATTATTAGAAGTACTGTCTTCAAACTCGTTAATAACGTGTCGGGATGCATTATAGGTTTGTAACACATATTAGTGGATTCTTGTCTCATAGCATCTATTAAAATTCAGCTCGCAATTGGCATAAGAGCTACCAAAAGCAATGTAATTCAGGCATTTAGATTTGATCACTTAATGAAGAATGCATATCAGCAAAACTATAACGCTCAAGGAACTAGTGCATAAATACAGTATCATTGAAGTAAGCATTGATATTTTCTTAGAAATGGTTTTGTGTTCTTACATTTTAAAAAAGAAATAAACATTTTCACTGACTATTGAAATAAACTTA
>BGPR01009805.1:0-17898 GCA_013235015.1 Araneus ventricosus | reverse complement strand
ATAAAATGGAAAGAAAATCTGGAAAAGAACCAAATGACATTCTTCCTTCAGAGGCCACATCATTGTAGTTTCAAAACAGGACAAAATTGAATAAAGGAACGACAATTTCTTTCCACTTTTCCTATTTTGTTTTCATTCCTAATTCATTGTATTTTTCTGTCTGATTTGCTTTTATTTTTTGTGTTTTATATTAAGGTTTTATTAATGTTTATTTTTTATAATTTTTAACTTAATTTTTGAAGTTCTAATTTTGTTTTCATGTATTCTATCAGAAGCAGCAGCATATGCGCCTTTCTGTATAATGCAAAAGTATTTTTATTAATTTTTAATTCAGTTTCTATTAATATTTAATTTAATTTTCGTTAAATTTTATCAATTATAACTGTTACGAAAGTCCATCTTTACAAACATGACTCAAGCCAAGTTAAATAGAAGCGTGAAAAAAAGTTCTTATTTTCCGTGCTATTTATAACTGATAAAGAAGTTCTTCAGAAATTATTTTGCCGATTTACTCATCTAAAAAAAATTAAAACGACGGTCTTCAAGAAACGATAACTTCCGCAACGATAACTTTCTTGTCAATATATCGGGTTTATTCAGGGTTGTCTCTGTATACACACTCTCGAGGTTTTAGATTCAGTGCTTTTTAAAATATGCAATATTCTTTTAAACTTTTCTGGAAAACATGACTCCCCTTGCAGTGAATGGCCGTTGAGAAACTTTTCTTTTGGTTCGCATCTTCTATTTTGACTAGATCGAACTATTTCCAGCGGATACTTCGCCCTATGAAAACAATTTTCTTCCCGCAGCCATTTCTTTTCCAGAAGGAAAAAAGAAAGAACCAAAAAAATAAAGCGTCCCCCTCCAAACGTTTTTAGAAAAAGTTTGCATCCATGTAGATGTAGTGTTTTTTAGTTATCTTGTTCACATGCGCGCGGAGAGACAGACATATTTCTAATAGACAGAGTTTGCCCTGCATGTGATAAGCATCTACGTATTTCGAGTAAAGACCAAATGTCATCTGATTGGCGTTTTAAGTAATCGTGCTCACGGGCACAACCGCAAAAATGTGTATTGTCACAAAATTCTTTCTGTGGATGTATGGTGTAAAATGCCCAACACGGAGGATAATGAAGAATAAAGTTTAATTTTACAAACATACAGGAAAACACGTAGCACAGGCAACAGGAAACAAAAGATCTTGCACAGATTAGCAATGTAAACAGATGGCAATTCGTAGGTAATAACAGTTCAGCACTTTGAGATTTAGCAACACAAACAGTCAGAAAATCATTAATTACAACAATAATAGCACTTTCAATAGCACTCAGCTCACCAGCTTTCTAGCTCGCAGTGCAGACGAAACTCTAAAGTCGTTCCAGTCGATCAACACTCTAATAATCAATACAGCTCGGCGTCTAACAGCTTACTAGCTCGCACAGCGGATAGAACTCCAAAGACGTTCGCACTCCAAGGCGATCGCAGTCGATCAACATTCACTCACTCCGTGATCCAAGCGCACTTCTTATATAGTCTTTCTCGGCAGGCCATGACGGCACATGGAGTCATCTAGTACATTCAAGCATATCTCCTCTCCTAATTGAGATATCGAGAAAATTCCAGAACCTTTGAGATACATATTTCATCGCCAAAGTCGCCAAGGTCAGGGGTCCAGGCTCGGCTGCTGCCAGTGTCCCATACTTACCCATGAAAAACTCTCTTCCTAACCATAAGATTCACATTGCTGGGAAGCGACTTTCCATGTTTGTAACAGTATATTGATGAAGGAAGAATCTATAAATCCACCAAATCCGCCTAAGAGTTCAATGTATGTCGGGCTTTCTCATCGAGTATATATGAATGATAAACTTCTTTTAAGAAACAAATTAGCGAAATACGTTAATGAAATCCAGTTTGTGGCGTTGGCATCAAAATTCCAGGTTGGTGTAAAATTTGTAATACAGTCAGTCGGCGGGAAGATTTCCAAAATACGTACTTGACTTGCTTCAGAAGGGTACAAAACTTTAAACGTGTCGTTTGGTGGAAACATATAAAAAGAGTCGAGGGGAGAACTGTCCTGTTGATAATATTCTGTCCCATAGATGCATCGGAAAACCAGAGGAAGTGGCTCCCCGAAACTTTCCCGCATACGACCAGTAATGTGGGGTGTTTAAACAGCCAGTGGGTAGGTAAATATTTTTGGGGTATTTACCCAAGGCCTAGTTATTTTGAGAGAAAAATTATGAATGGTGATTTACAATGAAACATGAATTCCCCAAAACTTGCAAAAACATTGCGTATGTTCTCAATTTTTACGCGCGCTGAGGTAACACAACTTTATTTAACGTTTTTGGGTACGAAATCTTACTACATATAACACGCAAGATTTTACGATACCTTCCATCTGGAGAATGTCAGAACGAAGTTTTGATTCATGGGGTTGTCATAATTTCCGAAGCGCGTGTTTGCGGCTCGCTACAATTTTCTTCGTAGACCGCCAAGGTGAAACGCCAACCATACTAACTTAAGTAAAATAAGCGAAACGCTCGCCAACACACAGTTGCAATGTGCATTTTGAACTAAATATGCAATTTAAACACCTGTTTTTTAACCGATTTGAAAGAAATTTGGGCACAAATCTATAATTAATGTTAGCATACGTGATACCAAGTTTTACTTATCTAAGTCAAATGGATTATGAGATATGATTTTTACAAGTATGCGATTATACAGACCGACAGACAGTCAACCCTTCGACAGATTTGGCCCGAAATTTTATACCGACCTATATTCATGACGATAAAACTGTGTACCAAATTCTATCCATCTAGGTATTGAAGTTTTTCAGTTATAGTGTTCACATGACCGCGGACACACAGACAGACAGACTTACTTCCCTGTGACGGATTTTGTCCAAAATTTGATAGAAAACTACAAATTATGTTTTAAGACCACATACCAAATTTCATCCCCGTAGCTCTAATAGTTTTCGAGTTATCGTGTTCACAGACAAACAGACATGATTCCAAAATTGTGTTTTTCGGACTCAGGGAGGTCTAAAACGTGGAGATTCGTCAAAATCTCGAGTTCAAATTTTTTGACGATTGCAATACTTTCTCTTTGTATACTTCGTATACGAGAAAGCAAAAATAAGCAGAAATCGTGCATTTTAAATAAAATCTTTTTCTGAGGAGTTTGGACTTTTCCAGACATTTTTTTAGTCTTTTAAAGAAACTTTCTGGGAGGAATGTTCTCCAACAATATCGATTCGAATCTGTGAAAAAGAAGAAAAAAAAGCCTTCCCTTCGTTGCCGTGATGGAATCTTTTCTAGCCAGCGAACCTTGAAAGTAGGGGGCGGAACATAAAGAATAGAAGGGGTTGCCGGATGTTGAAAGACGCTTTTGTGGGAGATGGACTTTGGGTCAAGGGGCGTCCTCTGTGATTTCTTACCGAAGAAAAGAGTTTCGTTAGTTTTCCCATGGTCTTCCGATGCAATCAGACCATGTAGTTATGCATTTCTCCGATTATCAGGAAAAATACCTTCCGAAAGTGTATGGAAACTAAGAAGTAAGGGAAAGTCGAGTAAGACGACGACGATTTTTCCTGAAAATTATTCAGGATGAATGCACCGATTATGCATCATCAGAAACCTATAGCGACAAGCTACTCGTGTCACACCGAAAGATTCCACTCCGTTGTCAGTGTGATTCACAGTACGCGGTATTGTTTTTTTGAGTTGTTCCTACGAAACTATCGGTTGCTGCTTGGTAAGGGATAGCGCTAACTGAGTAAATATTTTTGGTTTATATATGTGATATTCTTGAAGTGCTAATCAAAACGTGTTCATGAACTAATAAAAGTGATGTATTATTTAAATTTTTTCTAATGAGCTGATATCTTTCAATGTTTTATGAAATAAAAAGGAGAAGTTGGTTAAAATGACAAATTGGGTGGAAAGCTAAGATGATGAACCCCTCCAAGCTAATTCATGAGCTCGTCGTGCTACCTGACTGCCACTTGTACTTCATGCACTTAACTGACACTCCAGTGAATAATGAACATCTCATTAAAAAGGTAGAAAGAGGAAAAAGCAGATCAACGAAAACTGTGATAGTTGAAAAAGGCGGAACTTAATAAGACTGAATGCAACAAACCTGCTAAAATTTCTGCAAAGAAGAATGTAGCTAAGCGACGCCACGACTTCTAATGATCTGAATCTGAAGACTCAACTCATTCATTTGAATTTCCTTACTTTGACGCTGATGACAATCAGGACCCAGAGAACCTCGATAATGAAAAATGCATCATTTACAGTGAGAAAAAAAAAGTGAATTGAGATTCCAATGTTTAATGTGCAAACTCTTTCCCCATTCCACCTGTATTGGTTGGGACAAAATCCAAGCTCATGGCGATGCGATTTTTAATTAATTTCATTTCTTAAGGTTTGAATCTAAAATTAATATTGATAATATTTCATTTATTTTATGCTGTTACTTAGTCCGATTATAATTGTTTTCTCTTATATGCAATTGTTTATGATCAAGATTTAGTTTATTTTTTCATAGCATAGGTTGTTGAATTAAATTGTTGTCTCAGTTCGCCATCTTACTCGACACCCTTTCGTCATCTTACCTGCACAGTCGGGTAAGATGTCGAAAATGTATTTATTTTTTTTCTAAAATGAAATTTTGGGTCTCAAATTTAAAAATAAAAATTTTTAATAAATATAATTTTGAAGTAAACAGTTGCAAGAATATTTTGCCGAAACAATAATTTTCTTACAACGAATATTGAGGCCTGGAAAAATCTCCAATGCTTAAGTTCGCTTCTTACCCGACTTTCCTCTTGTAACGTCACGGCCGACGGCCGCGGTTTGATGGCTGAGCAAATTCGAGACGATTTCAGACAATGAGTAGTCTTTCCGAATTTTATTGCAGCTAAATTATATCCATACATTTGTAATATACATTTTCTAGATTAGAATGCTTATGTACAAAAAATCAATAAAAATGACCTCGAAGGGAGGAACTCTGGTCGAGTAATTAATTAACTTCGCGAAACCAACCTGCACTCCGCTGGAAAATTCAATAAAGTCCCGGAGTTCGATGTAAACTAATACGATATGAGCCCGAGAACCGCGTCTATCCGTAAATATCAGAACTCGCAATCCCTGATGGGAGTACTCCGAGTTTCGACTGAAAGCAAACCTAACGTTCACCTGCGTAGGTGAAGTCCCACTCTCCACTCTCCCCGACAAACGAAATCCCCCCGTTTTATGTACCGATCCGGGTCTCCTCATTAGTAAGATGACATTCCTTTCCACCACCTGCAAAAAGTCCCACCATTATGTCTCCCTCGTTAGCTCTCTTCCTACAAAGGTAAATGTTGCCCCTCGTCCATCAAATCCACGCTTCGTTACTTTGAATTGTTCAGCTCCCTTCATGTAGGCGACATTGTCAATCAACGGTTTTTTAAGAGCCCTATGGTCCTGTCTGGTCTCCAGTCAGGTATCGTCGCATCTGCGGACGCTTTTGGCGCCTCTATCCCTCCAAGCTTTGTTATACCACACCTGCACAGAGAAGCATTGTCATTCCTCAGACGGTTGACACTAGTCGAAGAATGTTGTGTTAACTTTCACCTGCAGCCCTAAATCATCGTTTTGTTACACCCTCCATGTTATAAAAGGAGCAGGAAACCTTTCAGACCTGGTGTCCAGTACACCGGACATCAACTTTGAACAGCTCCTACTAATTCTATAATTGACGAAACTACGTGCTGTTTTTTAATTTGATTCTCTATTTTCTTAGAAATATAATCGTTGCAAGGAATTTTCGTTTCGGGCATGGAATCATTTCATTTTTTTAGCTTTACCAAAAAAAATCGAGAAAATCATCGTTCTTCCCAAAATGGAGCTCGGTGGTGAATTTTGTTTTTCAAGTAATTTCTTGTTTTTAATCCTTTTTTTACCATTTAAAAGGCTTCTACAATATTTTATTATGCTTTGACAACCAACTTAATGTAAATTTCGTGTGATTTTTTGTCTTTTTTCAGTTCAAATATCCGGTATTGTCCGGATGCCGTACATGAGATAACTTTTTTAATTTTTCATCTACACGCTTGAAATTTCATTTATGCTTTAATCTTTGCAGTAGTGAACAGTACGCCAAAGGAAAAAAATCCAACTCCATTATTTCTTAATTCCGACTGAAAGGTTTAAGAAAATAGAACGAAAAATTTAAATCAGTTGCGATAATATTTACACTTTCGAAGTATAGTGAAGAAAGCAGAGAATACATTTTCCTGTCTTCCTTTCGTTCTAACGGAACCATGATTCTAGAGGTTTCTACTATCTTTGTCACAGAACTACTTAACAAATTTCATCTATCCGAGTGTGGTAATTTTGAGATTTAGCGTTCACAAACACGCTAATATACAGATCGACGTATAATCATTCCATTGACGGACTTGGTCCAAAATTTGAAACACATATACAATTCTAATAATTAAAACCGAATTTCATGCGTGCAGCTCTTAGAGTTTATGTGTGCATACGCATAGACGAATAGGCTTTACTTTGACAGATTTCGTCCGAAATTTGATAGAAATTAATAATTTTCATTTTATGACAGCAAACCAAAATAAATTCCTCTGTTTGGCTGCTTTTCTCAGTTTTCATGATCTCAGACTGATACAATTCCAAAACTGGTTTAAAGCGGAAAAGGTTGAAACGTGGAAATTCATCCAAATACCGGAGGGGAAATTTTAATGACTGCAAAACTTTCTCTTCAAGTACTTCGTATACGAGACGCCCTTGTAAATTTTATGAATTAAGCAAATTTATGGTTTTGCTTCCTAGAACTAAAAGTCTAATCAAAATTAACTAATAAATCGAGTCCAGGTGCCATGAATAATTCCGAATCAAGTTGTCCTTTTAAAGAGTTTATTGATAACAAAAAACTTAACGATAAGGATTAAATTTCTACTTATTAATCAAAGTTATTCCAAGATAAACACTTCATGATTAATAATTACAAGAAGAAACATTTCGTAATTAATGTATTACAAGAATTCGGGTAAATTTCGTGAATCCAGCTGCAGCCTGGAAGCAGCCAACTGATAAACACCAAGAATTAGACTGAAAAATTCCAAGAATATGATGAATTCGGCAGCTAGCCTGGAAGCAAACCGATCGAGAGTAACATCAAACTTCGACTGACTTGTAATCTGGAACAAATATAATTAATATCCTTTTACAGCACACCACGTGGTTCTGACATCTGAGCTCAGAGAACACGTGCGCCAACCACGTGACTGCATCCATTTCCAACAGCCCTTGCTTCAAGTTTCTGGTGAGTTACTGAGTTTCTCTTTGCTCTATGCATACAAATTAGCGCCTACAAGCTGATCAAGGAGCGTTACTCGTGCACATAGTACTTCCATCATTAACAATCTATAAAAATGAAGTACGTTTCTTCAGTAGCGTCGCAACGAACTCTTCTAATCAAAATCCTTCTTCGTCCAAAGCAACCTAGATGAAACATGTTTATCCTTTTTTCTCGTTGTGACAGAGCAAAACCATAAATATCCTCGAAGCAATGCCGCCATTAATTAGGCGGATCCCCGAGGGGAAAATATACTCCTAATTTCTACGTTTAGCGGAATTCATGATCGATCATCCCACCCAATATTTTGAAAGGAATGAGAGAAAAGCGTCCTAATTCAACCTCGTGGGAGAAAAGATGGTGTTTTGTGGGTATCAATAAGCTTCGTTTTCTTCTGTTACTTCTCCGTTAGACGCAGAAGATCTCTCAAATTGCTTGAGTAAGTTTAGCAATCCTCTTTGAAATCTAATTTTGCAGTGTTTTCGCATCCTTTTAGCTCTCTTTGAATTTGTTCTCGGAACAGGAATTAACATGCTTTGATTTAACTCACTCCTCCATGCTCCCTCCTCTAAGATCACGGCTCCAAAAGTCGCAATTTTTTTTAGTTTATTTTTATTTGCATATTTGAAGTTTAATACAAATTTAATTTAATGTGTTGAGCGATTTTATTTTAGAAAAGTGAAGTATTGTCTGAAATGGACACAACTAACTGTAATGCTTTTTTCTTTTTAAAATAACGTCTAAAAATTGCAATCATTACGACAGCAACAATATGCAAGAAATCTGCAGAAATTAAATATCAAAATTGGATAAAAATGAATAACAAAATTCGATACTTATTAGCATGGCCGAAGTTAAATAAAAGTGTGCAAAGATGTCTTTTTCCCGCCCTTTTTACAACTGATAAAGAAGTTCTTCAAAAGTTCTTTCTACCGAGGTCAAACGTAATTTTGAGAACTCTTTTTAAATTAATAATTGGGAGCTCTAAAACTATTAAAATATTGCTTTGTCATCAAGCCCCAATAAATATACAGAATTTCAGAACTCTAGCACATTATGCAATGAGTGAGAAATCGGTCGCAAAATTTGATATTTCTAAACATGGCCGACGCCAAGTTAAATAAAAGTGTGCAAAAATGTCTTTTTCCCGCCCTTTTTGCAACTGATAAAGAAGTTCTTCAAGAGTTCTTTGGCTGATTTATTCATTTATAAAAAATTAAAACGACACTTTGAGAAACGACATCTCGTGCAAATATCTCAAGATGTCGACTCCATTCAAGGTCGTCTCTGTTTACAGACTCTCGAGGTTTTATTTGGATCCGATGCTTTCAAATTCTTTCAAATTTTTCTGGAGTGCTCGACTCCTCCCCAGTCAATGGCGGCGACGGAAAACTGTCTTTTTGGCTCCCATCTTCTATTTGAATAGATCGCCCTGTTCTGAATGGAGACTTGGTTTTCTGAAAAGAGGTTTCTTCCCGCACCCATTTCTTTGTTCAGAAAGAAAAAAAAGGAAGGATAAGAAAAGTTAGAAGCGACCTCCTTGAAACTTTTTTAGAAAAGAACTGAATCCGAAAACAAGAGATGTGTAAAAAACTTTAAAAAAAAAGCGCTTCTACCAATAGTTCTCAAAAATACTATAGATGGCGCCACTGAAATCTACCGAGTGCAAACGTAATTTTGAGATTTTTTTTAAATTGATAATTGAGAGCTCTAAAATTATTAAAATATTGCATTGCCATCAAGCACCAATAAATATACAAAATTTCAGAACTCTAGCGCATTAAGAAGTGAGTGAGAAATCGATCACAAAATTCCAACCTTACATACAAACATGAATTATTTCGAACTTATTAAAAGCGTTTTAAAAATAAAACAATGATATATTTGTGCGCATATTAAGGTGTTTTGTTGAGAGTGAATAAGTATAAATAAACAAGATTATTATTGTGGTAAATATACAAATCTTTCAAAAGTAAGGAGGATTTGAATAATGTATCAGAATTCTATGAAAGCAAGTACAGAACCATGTTTCGTGTTCTCCCCTCGACTTCCTTATATGCTTTCGCATACGTACCTTTCTACGTTAAGTTTCTTGGCACAGTGAAGGACAATCTAATAGACTTCGACAAACTGACAGGCGGTTAACCCGTTGACGGATTTGGTCCATCCTCGAAACAATGCCGCCATTAATTTGACGGATCCGCGAGAGAAAAATTAGTTCCTAATTTCTGCTTTTCGCGAAATAAATGATCGATCATCCCACCCGATCAGAATGAAAAGAATGAAAGAAAAGCACCCTGGGCTGCTCTAATTCAACCTCGGGGGAGGGAAGATGGTGTTTTGCGAGTATTAATAATCTTCATTTTCTTTTGTTAATCCTCCATTAGGAGCAGATTATCTCTGAAACTTCTTGAATGAGTTTTGCGATTCTCTTTGAAATTACTT
Organism: Araneus ventricosus; assembly: GCA_013235015.1. NCBI lineage: Eukaryota > Metazoa > Arthropoda > Arachnida > Araneae > Araneidae > Araneus > Araneus ventricosus. The sequence goes on along the minus strand of BGPR01009805.1, from coordinate 8,070 downwards.
TTACAGTATTTCTTGCGTCTTTTACCTAACTTCTAATAAGTTCCAGGAGCAGGGATCAATATATTTTGAATTCAGCCCCTGATCTCGAAAAGCTGATGAAGATGATCCCTAACTTTCAAATCACCGCGACCAAAGTCGCAAGTTTTCTTTTAGATTTACGTCTCTCCATAGTGGTCTAATGGTGTGTTTGAAAGAAAAAAATTATGACGCTTTTCATTATCAAGTTAAACGCTTATAGCTCTGTAACCAAATAACATAGAGAGTTTGTTTGCATTCATTTCACAGACAAAGGGGTACATTGTAGATTCCAAAAAGAATTTTAGAATTTGAAATGACGGTATAGTAACAGTCGAGCTGCAAAGTTGTTGAAAATCATTAAAAGTTTTGATGGCTACAAAGCAACGTTAAGCGCTTATAGATCCGCAACCAAATAACGTAGAGAGGTGGTTGTAGTTTCATTTGGAGACATTAAAGATTGCAAAAAAGGGTTTGGAATTTGGAATAATGGCGTAGTCACAGTCGAGCTGCGAAGTTCGTAAAAATCATGAAAAATTCTGATGACGTCACAGAAACCGATGCGCGCGCACAGAGACTAAAGCAATTCAGTCATCGATCTGAAGATCAAGTGAAATATTACTCAATAATTGTTGAATTACGTAGAATTTCCTGCTCGAGTTAAACGCTTATAGCTCCGCAACCAAATAACATAGAGAGTTGGTCTTAGTTTCATTTACCAGACAAAGGAAGACATTGAAGGTTTCAAAAATAATTTTAGGATTTGTAACTACGGTTTAGACACAGTCGAGTTGCAAAGTTGGTGATAATCACGAAGAATTTTACATAGATCGAGTCACATAGTCACACTAGACTAACAGTCGCTATAGACTATAGAGTTAATAGTCACATAGAGATACTTTAGTCACAGTAAGTTACAGTTTAGTAAGGTAAGTAAATCTACGCCCCTCAATCTCAGCCTCATTTGCAGAGACAGCCTACCGTCGAATGTTTTTGTTTTTATTTACATATTTGAATTTTTAACTATTGAAATTGCTTAAAACAAAATGAATGTAATGTGGTGAGGGAATTTCTTTTGAAAAGGGAAAGGACTGTCTAAAATCGGCGCGACTAATGCTAGCACTTTCCTTCTTACTTTCACATTCGCCTCTAAAAATTGCAATCCCTACGACGACAACGATTTGCAAGAAATCTGAAGGACCCTTTCGCAACATTGTGGAAATAAAATAGCAAAGTATGTATAAAAATAAATATACAGTCAGACCCCGTTATAACGAACCCTCAACGGACCGACTCAGAAGTTCGTTTTAACCGAGGTTCACTGTATCCGTATTTGCAAAAAAAATTTCCTAACATGCTAAGATACTACTTCTATAATAAACTTTTTAATAACATAATATTTTCATTAGTAATTAGGGACAAATAAAGTATTAAATAATTCGCTTGCCAAAGTTAGCCATGGTCACTGCAAAGTTCACAGAATGACAAGCAATTAAACTAAAATTACAGAGAAAACACGTGATTGCTTCTAGGTCGGCTGACTAGGAAGTACCCCCCTTCCTTGGTTGACACCAGGCCAGGTGTCCACCGGGGGGAGGAGGAGAGATAGAAACTGTAAAGAGCCTTGCCTGTTGTTCCTTTGTCTCACTTATGGGGTTAGCTGCGACTCTAACAAAGGAACAATAGACGAGGAATGAAGTCTCTGGACCAGATTATTTCATGCAAAAGTGTAGAAGTTGGCTTGACTTGAGCACAATTAGTAAAGAATGTCCCTTTGGGCAAGTGAAAAGTTTGAAGTTTTAGAAATTTTCAGTTCGCTATAGCATAGTCTCTAGCGTTTGCTGTTCATTGTAAACGTATGAAAATACATTATTAACATAGGGCTTCAGTTGGGACCATGTGAAAGGTTCGCTGTAAACAAGGGTTCGTTATATCCAGGGTTCGCTATATCGAGGTTCGACTGTATTTATAAACTTAAGAATAAAAATTAAATATTGAGACATTGCAGATAAAAAAAATTCGTGTGATCCGAGACCTCCGCGCTAAAGATCAGAACTTAACGAAGGTTCCAATGAAGAAAGCAAGCGCATGGGAATAAATCGGTAATTAGATTCTTAAAATTATTTTATCGCTTATAATCAGATCATAAAGATAAGCTTTTTTCTCTACCATGATTAAATTTTAGTAACTGGTTCGGCTTCTTTTACCTTGTGAATAATAATTTCCAGGGTAAAAAAGAAGGAAAGATGATTAAAAAGCAAGGAAAAAAGTTTTGAAAAAATTCTTTCCGAAACTTTTAATTAAATTCTTATCATATATTTTCAAACACCAGAATACTTTTTTTTATTATATAATCGAGAATTGTTTCTAAACATAGTGCTGAAAAAATATTGAAGAAGAGAAGGTTTTTTTCTAAAAATAAAGATTCTATCAAAAAAATATTCACCTTCGAAATGATTTGTGTGTTGATGTTTTTAACATAAATGAAGCTACAGCTTCCGTTATGATTAAATATTTCTAGGAAATAATGCCATCGTAAATTTTTCCACACTTCCATAATAATTACTTCGCTCAAAGATCGTTTGAAAAATCTTACTTCGTGGAGGGAAGCAACACTTTGAGTGAATTCAATTTATTAGGAGAATTCTTCCTCTAGTTTTGGTGAATAATTAGTTAATTTAAATATATAAGAGAAAATAAATCCTCGAACAAACTTAAGATTTCGTAAACTTCTAAATCCTGATTGTGAATTTTCTTTCACTCTTTTTCCTTTTGGTATTAAAATAGTTTCTCGAACTTAATTAGCATTGTTGTTATTACGTTTAATGGATAGGGGGAATGCGGGTACATTGATACTCTTTTAATTGGAAAGCTAAAAAATAATCTCACCAACGGTAATAATCATAACTAATACACTAAATTTATAATTTGTTAATCTTATATAGGATTTCACTCGAATTTTGGTGATAAATGGCATAATAAAGTACTTATCACAGTTTACTTTTGGTTTCATATCCAGAATTGCTGATATATGAAATACCAACTAGTTCTATTTGTGTATAATAGTTAAAACATAACTCAAAAAATTAACTACATAAATGGAATTAGGCATATGGCTTTTAAAATTATATCAGGCATTCTCTGCACAATTGATTTCACATACTGATAATATATGCGCTTTGTAAATCTAATTTTAATGATTCATAATTAAAATGTGTCAATATAGTTTCCTTCTAGAATTGTGCCAATTTCATGAGGATTCAATTCCTGTATACAATTTAAGTAATATGAACTTGATACGAAACTATACATATAATGCCAACATATTATACTCTTTATTTCATATATTATACTCTTTATTTTATGTTTGTCCAAAGTATTTTCATGCTCATTTATACGCTCTTCATTTGACAGCAATAACGTAGACGACCTTCAAAAATTTTAATCGACTTTTTTCAGAAGCTATTTTATGACAAACACGCTGCAGTAATTATTTTATCGTCACGGTCAGAAAGTGCATTATTAGGGGATGAAAAACTTCTGTTATAATGCAAATTCATATGTTATTAATACTAATGAAAGTTTCAGTAAGCATCCCTTAGAGACAAACGGCTCAAATGAACAAACGATTTCCGCCATCGCGATTAAAAGTGGTTTCCTATGTTAAAAAAAGGGATGAGTTTTCATCGTAACGAATAAATATCTCGAAAATTCCATAGTTTTTGAGGCAAAATTTGAAATTGCATCTTTAGGAGGTCTTAATTTTTCTGATAAATACCCGGTGTTTTCTGTCCACGTCATTAACTTTAAACTGTTCTTTATTAAGTAAATGGTGCTAAGTTTATTAATTTTAGATTGTACCGTCAGACAAAGAGAATAACCGATCTTTATATCAAAAAGAACATTTATTTGGCTATTTTAAAGAGAAGTAATTTAAGCGTGCATAAAATTTTGAAGAACTGGTGTTTAAAGCTTGAAATATGAAATCGTTTACAATAGTTCACATTACACGTAAGCTGCGCCTCCAGAAGCAATACATAAAAAAATAATGATAAATCTATAATCAGTTCAGTATGTCAAATATGAGACGGGAGACTGAAAGCAATTGAATACAAGATCAATTAGCAAATGTCTGTTACCAAATATCGAGAGCAGTGGGAGTGTTCTCCCCTAGACTTTCTCGCATATTAAAGCAATATGGCGTGATTCGGTTGCCGTAGCACAGTGGAGAAAAGCCTAATAAGCAGTGATGTAAAATACCCAGGTATTTATTTTTAAGGGTAAATACCCAGGGTATTTACCCGGGTAAATACCCAAAATGGGTATTTACCTGGGTATTTATTTTTCAATTAGCTCTATTCATATAAAACATAGGCACTGCTGTGAAATATGATGCCTCTATATAATATAAATACGTATAGAATATATATTGAGCATAAGGTAAGGTAAAAAAAAGGAAACTAGTAATATATGAACCTTTTAAATTCTATAAAAACTAAGAAAATGAATCAGAAAAAACAAAAACGCAATACTATATCATGGATCTTACATAAAATACGTGGCTTAAATATCAATTTTTTTAAAAAAAACTCAACTAAATTTTTTAAAAAGAAAATGTTGAGTTTGATTTTAAAATGACAAAGAACTGATAATAGAAATTAAAATGAAACATACAATTGTTTATAATTCTTTTTGGATTAATTAGTCAGGATTGGAATTTGGATTAGTCAGATGTTTGAGTTCTAACAGTTTTAAAAGTGAATTATTCTGAAAGTAACATTCACTCATATTACTTTCAACAGAGGCAAGTTATTTTTGTAATAAGATTTCAGCAAAAAGCAATGAGATTTTTTTGTTGCTGAATCTGCTGTATTATTTGACGGTATAGTAGACACACACACTCACACACAGCTTCCTGGTTAGACGGGATTCATCTGGATTATGAACATAAATACTTATATGTTCTTAAAACTCTAAATTTGATGTAAGTGTCATGGTTGGAATCTGATTAAAAGAAAATTCATTAGCTATTTTATTCCTTTCAAAACCTTTTTTAATCCAACAAGACTTTTGAAACATTTTTCATGTGTTTCTCCATTTTGCTTACATTAGCAAGTTTGTACTCAACATTACAATACTTACATTGGATACTTTTATCCTTCTTAACATTAAAAGCTCCAAGCAATTTCTTTTCCTTTTTTTAAATTTTTAACGTAAAATTCACAGTAATATTAATACACGTGAAGTAAACGACTAACTATTCACTAAATCAAAACAAGAATGGTTGACTTCCAGCATGGCAATGGGAGTAAATTATGGATCACAAGATTCACTGGCACTGTCTATCTCTACTAATAACAAAGGAGAATATGTGTGTTTTGGCGCTCTACCGGACAGACCGCTAGGCCTAGAGCAACAAAATTTGGAACAAACATACTTTGGAGGACGTTTTTACTTTACGAGGTGCTATGTGCACCTCGTAACCGTTTTTAAAAATTTTTAATTAGAATTTTAATTAATTAAAAATTAAGCGAAATTTTGCGAAGCGAGTATTTCCTTGATAACTTCCGAAAAGATTACAGCACAAGCATTATTTTTACACCATTTGAAAATTTAAAAACTTATCTTTTCAATATATCAATTAAGTTTTCATTCAATATTTTTCACTAATTTTAATAAATTTTTAAAAATATTTTTTGGCATTCATTGTTACAATGAAATTCAAACCGTTGTTTCTCTTCCATTGTTGAAAGCTAATATAATATTCTATTGGATTTTCTCTTCTTTTTTTATTTGATAAATTTTTCTTTGAAATCTGTAAAGAAAGTCCTCTAGATTGTAAGTATATAAAGAAATAATCCAGTAAAACTGAACGATTATGGTTGCTATGATTAAATTCATTTTATCAGCATGCTTTAAGCCAATTAACATGCTGCTTGACGTAAAACGTGCCTAGGTATTTCGATGTTGAAATAAATTTTTAAAATTAAAATTCGCTTCGATTACTTACAATTAGATGTAACTTGACACGAACAGTTACTTGACTCCATTAGGGACTTTCATATACACAAGGAACAGAACAAGTGCAAGACTACGTCAAGAACGCGGGCTAAATCTCTATCGCAATCTGAAGTTTAAAATTACTTTGTTGAGGGAAACGTGAATATCAAACTATACATAACTCATTTGAAATTATATTCCCGGCGAACAAGCTGGTCGCCGAATAGCTAGCTATAACAAAACGGCGTTAAACATAATTATTCTATTGTAAGTGTCATAGTTTCAAACCGTAAAAATTAAAATTTCCCCCGATCCCGTTTAAGTTTTAGAATACTTTATTCTGAATTCTGATAGCAATTGGTTTTTGTTTCTATAATTTAGTCAAAACTTTAATTAAAAAATTTTATAACTATGTACTATGTTTATAAATTTTATATGTTTGATTTTGAATCGCCATTCGCAAATACTTTTTTTACAAAATACCCAGTTTAGGGGTACTTATTTATTTTTTTATTTCATTTTGAATCATTCGCAAATGCTTTTTATAAAAAAGATACCCAGTTTTATGATATTTATAATTTTTATGTTTCATCTTGAATCAACATTCGGAGATGATTTTTTTTTTGCAAAATATCCTAATTATAAATTTGATATGTTTTATTTTGAATCACCATTCACAAATGCATTTTATTTTCGCAAAATATTCAGTGTAAGGGTATTTATAAATTTAAAGCTTCATTTTGAATCACCATTCACAAATACGTTTTTTCCCCAGTTTAGGGGTGCAGATACTTTCTTTGGAGGGGGGGGGGTATTTATAAAACTCTGTATGTTTCATTGTGAATCGACATTCGAAATTGTTTTTTCCGCAAAATGCCCAGTTTTTGGGTATTTACCCAGGCCTTGGGTAAATACCCAGGTATATACCCAAAAAATATTTACCTACCCACTGGGTATTTATCCACCCCACATCACTGCTAATAAGCATTTTCAACGTCTCAAGTTCCCGAGTGGAGAGCAAAATAGATACAGATATGCAATTATCCCTTTGAGGGGCGGTGGGACACCGTCTGTCCCACCTACTTCAAGATTTTTTTTCATAAAGTTATATAATGTATTTTATTATAAAAATTGCTTTATTCGATATTTCAAGACCTCTTACTTTTGAAAAAAATTGCAGTACCATTGAGAATTTGCTCAAATTTATTGAAAATAATTTTTAAAATCATGCCCTTTATTGGCAATGATTTTCTTTAAATTTCTAGAGAAAGAAAATGAATTTCGAAACAAATATGAGATTCAAAGGAAATCTTCAATGTTCAATAAATATATTCCAAACATTATCTGTATTTCAAAAGTAATTTTTTTTATCAATTATTATAGATAAAAAAAAGTGGGGACATCACTTATCCTCCACTGCGCATCTACGAAGTTGTCAGCCTGTAGATGGCAGAACAAAAGTCCGCGACTCGGTCCTATTTCTTTCTTTTTTGAATAATAAACTTGGATTTATATACGGTATAATTATAATCACTCTTTCAAATTTAATACTTATACAGAAAATAAATTTATATATTTCAAAAGACAGATAAATAATATTAATCAAAAAAATCTGTAAATGCAAACAAGCATTTTTATAAAAAAACTGGCATATCTAAATTTATTTTGAGTGGAAATTTGAAAGCAAGAAGCGATCTTCTGGGGAATTTTTTTATAAACGGATAAAAATATACTTTTCTAAAAAGAACGAAAATTAAAGAGAACATTCAAGTCTTTCTGTATCTCTCAACGAAAAAGAAATAGTTCCGTTGAATCTGCCCACCCCACCCCCTATACTTGTTTATGTTCTTTGCTGCTTTTGAGAAAACGCCGTATTTCCTAAGGCACAGCTATTGTAAATAGCTCTGTTAGCAGTGATACTCAAAGAAAAGCTGTTTGAGCTTGACAGCTTCCAGCAGCGGGTTTCTTACACGATAATTTGCAATCGGTGGTCTTCTTACAGCAGCGGTTTTCTTTACAGGTCTTGTCCAGTCGCGGTCATTAGTGTCTCACTTC
>BGPR01009804.1:7133-55704 GCA_013235015.1 Araneus ventricosus | reverse complement strand
GTATATTAATCAAAGAGAAATAAACCTGTATATTAATCAAAGAGAAATAAACCTAACAATTTTTTCAAGTACCTACAATTTAAACATAACTACATACAATAGAAACAATTTACATTGAAAAAAAGATACAATTTTGATAGAAGATCAAAATTGAGCAAAATTGATCAAAATTTCCAAAGAGAATGCTTGAATTAAAAGAAATAAGGTTTTCCTTATTTAATACTTTAGAACTGTACAGCTTATACAACTTTCCATCTGCAATGATAATTTTTTATAATATTATACCATAACTTAACAAGAAGGGTTTTTTTTTTACTGAAAATTTGCTTATTAAAAATTAGTTTGACACAAAAATACAGAAGAAAAATGCTTTTAAAAGATCAATTCTTACCAGTCCTTTTCCCTCCATAGTACTGAGTATACTCAGAGGCCGTCAAGTACCTAAACAAAATTAAGCTTTTATGATTGAATGAAGAAAACACATATAAATTAAAAATAACTATACTCATATTAAAAATATATTTCCTAACAATAATGTGATATAACTGCTTTGAAAGATATATGAGGGAAATTTTGAAAATTTTTTTATTCACTGGAAACTTTTTTTCATTAATGTAAAGTTCAGCATTTAAAAAACTAAGAAATTTTTTTATAGGTTATGGCATAAAAACCGATTAAACTAATTCTGAGTTATGAATCTACTTCCCTGTGAATTTCCAGTAACATCCATTGAGTCATGCATGATATCGACTTTTCCATTTGTTGATTTTATAACTTGAAACTTTTTGTCTAACTTAGCAACTAATGACCACAAAATTCACCACAGGCAAACACAAAAGCAGAAATGCCACTTCATCAGTTTAATTCAAATTTTAAGAAAATTTAAATGTTCAATTTATTGACTTATCAAATGATAAGTAAATGATTCTTATTATTATATAGATTAATTGATGTAAAAATAAGAGAACAATGCCAAGTAATCACATTAATAAATTTTGATTATATATCAATACATAAGATGTTGACCAGCTACTGTGATTTAGAGAATGTGATTATTATGTAAGGAAGCTCAGATAGATCGGATATTAAGATTCACCCTATAACATCTTTCTGAATATTGCAACATAAATCAAAGATATAACTTCAATACAGTATTCTCTCTGATTACTTAGATAATGGTAACTATTTCATACTTTCCAGTTGGTATTGTACAGTTTAATTTTTTTTTTAAAAAATTTTTAATGTAATAACACTGAATTCACTCAAGATGAATATAATAAATAGCATACATAAGTAATATATAAGGATTCAAATTTATTTTTGAGAGCTGTATCTGTTCTTACAGATTTTAAATTTATTAAATAATCAATTTAATTATTAAATAAATTAACTAGGAATCGATTCAATTGTAATCCTTAAAGGTAGAAAGAACCTAAACTAAGGAATATATTTGACACATAACGATTACAAAAAGGCATAAAGCAAATTAGAAATTCTAATACGGCAGGGATAGTTCCCTGCAAGTGCGAAAACACAAATAATCTATTGCGATATTTTAATCAGCATATTTACGGCTGTTATAGGTTGTAATAGCATAAAAAATATATAATTAAAAACTACTTATAACATTCACATATAAAAAAAAATTGGACAGATAATGTTTCACAGTTCACTAGTAACATATTTTAAGTGAAATCTCTATTATACGGCGAAATCATCTGTTAACAGCAGTACACTCAAAATACACATCTTAAGATATTCCTAAAAACACAACAGACAACATACATTTTATCCTTTTGATGCTGTTTCTTCCCCATTTTTATGAAGAATATAAAAAATAAAATCTCCTTAAAGTTGGAATTTAATATGATTATTAGACCAAAACAAAAGGTTACATCAATAAAGACGGCAAGGTTCTCATTTTGCTCATAAACAAAACTCGCAAATTTACTATTACGACGGAGACTCGATCAAAGCTTCAAAACAGGTGAGTTAAAAGACAGGAACACCACTTCGAAAGATGTCACGAGGCGCATGCGCAATTTTTATTTTAGTTTCTTTTTAATATTATTTAGCCAATCGTGTTTATGATGCAGAACAAGCTAACTAATGAGATAGATAGATAGGTGCAACACGTAAAATCTTGTTTACCTTACTTATTCTACTGATATATAAACAAATACGGGGATAATAGCCTTGGTTGCTTCAAATCCCATAGCTTTTTAATTCAAATTTAAACAAACACCGAAGGAAGTATGGGCCTGGATGATATTATGTTGGTTCCTTCAGAAAATAGTTCCGATCTTAAGGAAAGTTTGAAAAAACATATTGCGGTTGATGGAAAAACGAAAAAGAAAGGAATAAGTATAGGCAATTTTTTGAAACTTGCTCAGCAGGAGCATTTTCGTAAGTAGTGAGTTTATGTGATTTATCTGGAAATTTAGTAAAAGTATTGTATATTACAACGTTCAATAATATTTTTTTTTTGTAGAAGAAGGCTCGATTCATGAAATTTTAGAAGAATGTGAACTGTTTTTCTGTTCAGCGCCTCCTCCTCCTAGGGTATATTTATTTTTATTTCCACTTTTATGTTCTGCACGTGATTTCATAGTTTCATTTGAATTTAATTTTACACTCAAAATTTTACTAATGAAACTTTTTGGCTGTGGTAATATATGTTTTATTGGATTATATTTTTCTATAACGCGGTAATTTTCTTTTCTTAAGTATTTTTGTTACAAATAATGTGTACGCAATATTTAGAATAAAATTGGTATTTGAGAAATGTTATAAGTCTACTTCTTATGGTTTGGAATTTTTATTCTATTACATTTATTACTGTGAAATCGATTTTATTTTAATTTGAATATAATATTACATTATTTTTCATGAGAACGAAGCATTCCAATATTCTGCTTTAATGCAGATCGGTGAGATTTTTTTTTAAATCGTGAAACTGTTAAATAACCAACATTTAGATACCTTTAATGTATTCTTAAAACATTTTCATAATAATAAGCAAATATGCTCATTTCTAGTGATTTATATGGATTTATGCTTTTTATTATAAGATGTTATTAGCTGTCAATAAATAGTAAATATAACATTTTTAAGTTAGTATTTATCAAAACTGTTGTTCATATTGTTCTAGATTGATGCAAATAAATTATTTCTCCTTCTGTTGATTTTATACATAAGATTTGTTTTCCAGAATCCAGAATTAGAAGAACGAATTTCAAAACTAAAGGCTGAGCAAGCCAATGCTGAATACAGATCCATGACAAAAAGTTTACTTCCTCCAGATAAATCTAAAAGTTCCTTGAGAGAAGACAGTTAGTATGATTTATAATTTGAAACAGAAAATGCATACTGTATGAGTAGATCTGTTTGACTTGTAATAATTTTTGAAACTTAATTTCTGATATGATTTAGTATCGAAAGTATCTCCTTTTTTTATTTCTAATTTTTTCTCAGTAGTCTTTTTTAATACTGCTGGAGTGTTGGTTGATGGGTTATTGGCTGAAGTAATGGTTGATTTATTATCAATTAAAATATAATCTATAAGCTTTTATTAGATGCACTGAAGTATATTTTTACATTTCTGTTGTATGAAAAATGTATTATAGTGACTTTTTTTGTTAATATATTGTATTTAGTAATTTAGTTTATCTTTTACTTTCAATTATGAACCTATTGCAATTTTTAAAAATTCAGTAGGCTTTCAATTATTTAATTTATTGCATCTGTTAATTAGCTGAAATATTGCCTAGTCTAATAGGAAATCTAAAATTATCTTAAAATAATTTCAAGATGTTTGTAAAAAAATTATTTTGTCTTTGAACTTAAAAATCGGAGATATAGTTTTTTTCTTTTTTTTTTTTAATATTTCCAAAAAGTTTTTTAGTTACTTTAAGTAAACTGGTTTTAATGCTAGAAATATCATTTCTTTCTTTTTTAAAAATATCAAAAATTGGATATTAATTGTACAGTAATTATTTAGACTGTATATAATAATCTTTGCTTATGTCTGATGATATTTTATGATACCAGGTACTTTAAGATTGTATTGTTGAAGGTCAGCCTTTTGTGAAATGGCTAAATGAAGAGTAATTAAGGAAAAAAAATATATAGCATTTCTTATGATATGTAATATTGGCTGCATTCTGTGACATTTCCATAAAAATTAATAATTTTAATAAAAATAAAACTTTTTTCCATTTATACTTAAGAATTTTCCCATTAGTTTGATGAAATGTCAAATTATGTATTAACTATTAATATTTAGTAACAAATAATTTAATATTTTCAATAGTAAACACAGTTTCTTCTCAAGTCATTGCTATCATAAATTTTGTGCTCACTGTTGGAGGTACTTTTTGTTTTGTGTACAAAGCTGTTGAATATGCATTGCCTCATCAAAATATCCCTGCAGTAAGTAATTCTTTGTACTTTATAAAGTTAAAATTAGTGCTATTAACATTTTAAATTATCTTATGTAAGTTAATTATGTTATGTATGATTTAAAACCTATTTTCCTTTCTAGCAAGTTTTGATGGCCCTTCTCTCATCTATTGTTGTTGCTGTGGCTGACATTTATTTTCTTCTAAAAACAATATAATTTTATATTGCATAAGAAAAATACTACCAAACATTATATTAATTTATTTTTCCATAGTTTTATTTATACAAAATCAGAATTCTAATTAAAAATGTTATTTCTTTTAAAAGCTAAATGGTGTCATTTTTATAATTGATTTACAGTCAATTCTCAATTATCTGGCATTCAAGCATCCGGAAAGCTCAACTAACCAGAAAAATTAGAAAATGAGTTTTTCTAAAAATTTTACATCCACACGCCAAAATTTAGCACGCTCACTACCTTACCGTTCCATTCATGCGGACAATTTATTTCTGGAATGCAATGTCCGCTCTGCACGGAGGGGTGTAAAAGGGGGAAAAAAGCAATATACAGTACAGTGATGTATACAGGCTTGTTTTATGGGGGGGGGGGCTTCAAAAGCAACAGTGAGAACCAAAGAAAGAAAAAAGCCCCTGACCTTTCGCCAAAACATGAGACCTAAAATCGAAATTGACAGAAAAAGTTTAAGGGACAGAATCGGTGGAAAAAAATAAGGCTGCGATCTACCCCCCATTTTCCCTGTCACACTCGACTATCCGGACTTTTCAGGTATCCGGAAATCAGCGTTTCCCGAGCCTGCCGGCTAGTTAATCTTTTACTGTATCTTACTTTTTAGCATGCAACAAGACTGTTATGTATATATCTACTAAACATCTACCAACACATAAAAAAATTTAAGTAGTGAATATAAAAGGCAGTGCATACATACCAATTAAAATGGTTTTTGTCTATTCATTTGTCTACTACGTTGCTATAAAAAAATTTTGCTCTACATAATATCTAATTTGTCTAAGCTATGATATTTACTTTTATAATCTGGAATTTCTTCAGATTATTCTGTGATTTTTCCTTTTCTGTTCACAGACAAAATGTGAAAGGCAAATCAATATGAAATTTTGTTTTCTCATATACATGAGGTAGATTAGCCATAGTCAAAGCTTTAAGAGTTCATAGTGCCAAAAGAAACTAATTCTAATGGCAGTGTTCTCAAAAAAGAAATACTATTAGGTGTGTGAAACTTTATGATGGATATTTGACTGGGATATTAAAAATTGCATCATGCATGATAGGTGCTTTTGTCCTTTAACACAGAGTACATGCATTAAAAACCTCATAGGCAATTGGTTCAGAAAATAAGTTTTTAGTTAATTCCATACTGCTATGTGTTGGCCTTGTGTTTTGTTGACAACTATTGTTCATATGTATACATATTTGCTGAAATAATCTCCAGAAAATCAGGCAGGATATGCTGAAAAATAATGTAATGTTTTATTCCATTGTATGTGAAGGTCTTAAGTACAAGACAAGTAAGTTGACAGAGTGTGCATGTCAGAACTGAATGAGTTTTTGTAACCAGATACTTTGTGGCATGTTTCATTTTTTCTTTGTTTTATTCTGGATTTAGTATTCGTTCAAGCTGAACGTTGACACATACTGTGTCATTTTTTGTTGATTCACTGACTGAACTGCATTTAGTTTCCTGGTTCTTATCTATTTCAAGAGTAAAAATGGGAAACATAATTGTAATAGAACTTTTTGAAATTTACTAATTGCCCAGTTTTGTAATTGAACTTTTTGAAATTTTCTAATTGCCCAGTTTTGTAATAGAACTTTTTGAAATTTACTAATTGCTCAGTCTTCTCTGTCAGCTAATTTAAATTACTTTCTGCCCACTGTGGTGTCTGAATGTAAATATTGATGAATTTCAAAATATTGAGGAAGAATATTATTTGACGAAATATCGTCAACAACTTCTCTTAGCACATTAATTCTCAAATATAAAGTATTAAAATATTAGGTCAAAGAGATTTAAATATGATGGAAAGTGATGATGAAGACTCCTCTACATTGACACAGAATCCAGCGACTAAGTCGCCAGTGAAAGAGACAGTTCAAACAATGAGGGAAAGTGAAGTGGAGGATTTTATTAAGACTGCAATTACGATACAAGCAGACACCGTGAAATTTATTGATGGAATTCCATCAAAAACTTTTTTCTAAGGAAAATAGGAATTCAATTGGAGAATATATGATTAAGTTCATGTCTTTGGTGTCTCACCAATAGGCTGTTTTACAATTAATTATGAGGAAGTTGCACGAAAAAGATGAGCTATTGAATGACAAATTGATAAGCTTAAAGGCTACAAAATCAAGAAGGTTATGTCCAAGTTTTGCAGAAGTTTTGAGTACACAAAGGAGAAGATCAAGGAGTAGAAAGTGAGAAGAGGAAAAAGTGGCTATATTCTATCCAAAAGAAGAATCTGAGGAAACAAATTTAAGAAAAAAAAATACAGGAATCAATTGACCCTGCAAAGTCAAAAGTGGGTATAATGAGCTTGAGAAAAGTAAATAAAGGAGTCCTTATTGAGTGTGGAACTGAAGAGGAGATAAACAAATTGAAAGAAAAAGTGTCGACAAATCCGAATTTGAAAGACCAAGTCGAATTCAGGTCACTAGTCAAAGTGAAGCCAAAAATAATTATATATGGAGTAGAAGATGATCTTAATATGGAAGTGGGATTGAATACTTTGTAAGAACAAAATGAACTAAAGGTAAGTGAACTGAAACATGAATATCTCATGAAAACGAATAGAGGCACTCATTGGATTATATCCTTAGACCCCGACTCGTTTCATAAAGTGATTAAAATGGGAAAGATAAACATTGGCTGGTTTAGATTGAGAGTAAGAGAGTACTTGCATCTGAAACAATGCTTTAACTGTTATCGTTATGGGCACATGGGTAAAAATTGCTCAAAACAAGGAATCACAGTGTGTATGAAGTGTGGACGAGAAGGCCACAAGATGGCTAACTGTGAGAACACAATAAATTGCATAAACTGTGCGACATTGAACACTTGTTTTAAAAAAAACTTATGACACTAAGCACAATGTGAAAGGCTGGGCATGCAAGGCATATTTTGATGAGCTGGATTTTTTGAGGACACGTATTGATTATGGCAGTTCTAGGTTTAGCATTCAATAATTTAGCAAAAGGTTTAAATTGCAGCCTCATAAACTTAAACCATGCCATCGCTGCCACAGGCCAAATGGAACAGGACTTGATTAAATGTGATATTGATATATTGTGCATCACTGAGCCATATATAGTTAACGAACACGTTTTGGGATTCCCCACAGGTTATTTGAAGATATACAAACAAGGTAGTCCTTGGGCTGCCATAATTTTGAAAACTGAATATAAATTCATCCCAATTCTCATCACAAATGATATTGTGGCGATAAATCTTGAAATAGATAATGTAAATATGTTATTATTTATAAGTATATACTGTTCGCCTTCAGAAGAGATAGATGCCTTGTCGGAACTGGGGAAAATTTTGGAACAATTTAAAGATGAAATGATAGTGATTAATGGTGACTTGAACGCAAAAAGTCCAGCATGGATCCCAGTGGAACAAGATAAAAGAGGAAAAACTCTTTTAGAATTTATCTATAGACTAGATATAGACATATAAAATGACCCAGACTCCCCTCCGACTTTTGAATCCCCTAGAGGGAAAAGTTGGGTCGCTTTGACTCTAACAAAAAAATATCAAGAGAGACATGATCACTAAATGATAGTTAATCAAGAGATGAGTATAAGTGATCATAATCTTATCACCTTTTCTCTAATAAACAATAAAACGGAAAAGACAAGAAAAAATATTAGAAAAATTGAGGAAATTTTCTTTATGGACTTTTAGGAAAGACTTAAAGACCTTAATAGAATACTTTAGAGAAATCGAAATTAATAGACATAATATTGATGATTTGCTTGAACAGTTTGACAAGGGATTAAGATGGATATGTGAAAAGAATAAGAAGCCCAAAAAACAGAAAAAGAAACCTGATGCAATATGGTGGAATCCAAGGTTGGAGATTAAGAGAAGTCGTATATGTGCGCTTAGGAGACGCTTTCAAGCACAAAGAGATCCAGATGAGAGACTCGGACGACAAATTATATTAAAAAAAGAACAAGTAGAATATAAGCTTATGATAAAACAATCAAAATTAGATTGCTTCAGAGAATTTCTCGATAAAATAGTACAGAGGAACTCTCAGGGAGTGGTTAAACAGATAATAAAGGATAAAAAAACTTGAAGTTAGGATTTCACAAATAGAGACAGAAAATGGAAGCTATACTCAAAATTTTGTGGAAAGTATAGATTATGTATTGAAAAAACATTTTCCATTTTTAGATTGGGAAGACAATATAACTAAAGCTATGTCACAGATGAAGCAACGGTGGACTTTAGCTTGGATGAAATAGAAGCTTGTCTGGTAACAATGAAGAAAGAAGGAGCACCAGGATGGGATGGCTGGACACTTGAGATAATAACGAAAATATTTGACGCAGGTAAAGAATGGTTTCAATCTATTCTTAATTTCTGCTTACACCATAGTGTATTTCCAAGGAAATGGAAGATAGCCAAGGTATTACTGATTCCTAAGGATGGGAAAGACTTGAGTCGGTTTGAATCCTACAGACCCATATACTTGCTGCTGATATGGGGAAAAATATTGGACAAACTGATCACAAATAGACTGGTGACCATATTTGGAGGAAAACTGCTTGTTGAGTGTGTGCCAGCATGGCTTTCATAAAGGTAGAGGTACCACTACTGTGTTGAATAAAATTACATAATTTATTAGTAAAGCCAAGGAGAAATGGGAGGTAGTATGTATGATTTCTTTTGATATCGAAATTGCTTTCAATTCCATAAAATGGAACCACATTAAAAAATTGCTATTTAGATATAAAGTACCATATAAAATTGCTGGACTTATAAATGCTTTTCTCTCGGAACGTGCTATTTTATTATCTAGAGATAAACTTTGAAACTACAATGTAGGAGTACCGCAAGGCTCCAGTCTTGAACCAGCGCTTTGGCTGTTGGTGATCAATGAAGTACTAAATATGACAGATATTAAACGAGGCATATATACAGGCATATGTGGATGATTTGGTCATCTTGCTGAGAGCCACAGCATCATATAGATTTAAAGAAATGAGTAAGGCAATTGTTAATCTGGAAAAATGGTCAGAAAACTATAACTTAACTTTCAGTGAAACAAAGAATAAATACATTATGTTTAAACACACAGAAAAAAAATTACATACTTTCCGGGTATATATATATTTGGAAAAAGGATTGCATATGTGAAAAGCCGGACGTATCTAAGTCTCACATTTGATACCTACTTGACATTCATGGACCATTTGAATGTACTACAACAAAAAATAATTAGGATCAATGAAAAAGTAAGAAGGATTATGAGGGCCACTTGGGGGTTGCGGCTTTATGTAGTGAAAGAAATATATTTAACTGTAATTGAAAAAATGATTTCATATGGTTGCGAGACATGGTTAGAAATACAATAAAAATTAGAAATAAATTACTACAGATACTGCGACCTCTACTCATAGCAGTTACAAAACTGTTTCTAATGAAGCATTGCAGATACTATCTGGCTGTGCCTCCCTGGATTGAAAAGTAATGACAGAAATGGAAACTAGTAGAGAAATTAAGAAGCTGAAGGCAACAAATTATCTTCAGAATCAAAGAAGCACCAATTATGAAATAAAGCTAAGTCCTTGGGAAAGAATTAAAATAAAGTGGGAATATACGTTCAAAATATGACTGAAGATCATCATATTTTTACAGACAGATCAAAAATAAGGAATAGAGTCGGTGTTGCCTTTGTTCATTATGCAAACAAACAAGAAATAACAAAATCGCAGTATAGCTTGGCCAATCATAACACAGTTTACATGGCTGAAGTTTTTGCCATACATAAGGCTATTGACTATAACGAGGTATCTAGACCATGAACTCTATGACATTAAAATAGTGTCTGATTCAAGATCAGCATTAATGACAGTAGAATCCCTAAGCGACAACAGGGAATTTATATGGCAAATATAGAAAAGCCCACAAAGGGGAAATAGGGAATGAGTAAGCAGATTTGCTTGCTAAGGGAAGCATCCAATAGAGATTTGATAGACGCACAGTTCACCTATTCAAAAGTACAAATAAGAAATATTAACAATAAAAAATGAACAGAAAATTGGCAGTGCAGATGGATGCAATCTAAAAATGGACAATGTTAATTACCTAGAAATTAATGACTCGACTTAGTGCCGACTTCTATTATAATCAGATTATAACGGGACATGGGATATTTGGTGCTTTCCAAAATCGAATGTTGGGTAAAGATTGTAAATGTCAATGTGGAGCACACGAAACTATTAAACATGTCCAATTTCGGCTCAACAAGACAAACTACCAAAAAGTTGGGTAGTAAAAGGAATTCATGAACTTGTGCATTTACCAGGATTTAAGACTAACGCAGTCAATATAGTTAAATCTTTATTCGATTCTCGCTTGGTGAATTGGACGGACCAATTGATGTGTGGCGTGTTTTAATTTTTGCTTAAATGGTCTATAAAAGTTTCAGTGTATAATTGCGCTTGCATCTGAGGAGTTTGGTGACACATTGGTTGAGTGAATTTCGCTCCCGCCAAGTGCTGACTTGTGCTATCGTGCTGGGCGGGGCTGCTTCATGCTACCCCATCAGGAGTTCCGGATGGCTTTGGCTGAGACGGGAATTCTAACTGCATTCCATTGAGGCAGGAGATGCCAGCTATTTAAGTGATCGGCCATTACGGTTAATGTTACCATTGTCCAAACATTAACAGGGAAATACTGTTTGGGTGTGTGAAACTTTATAATGTATATTTGTCAGGGATATTAAAAATTGCAGCATGCATGATAGGTGCTTTGTTCAAAAACATAGAGCATGAAGGTGTTGCAAGATGAGCAAAATCGATTTCTTATAAGGTCTAGACTTTGTCGAGTGGATTATAATCTAACTGAAGAAACATTATGAAGAATACACGATATTGATTCATAACATGTATACATTCCATCCATATTGTTTAACTACAATTGATCTTCCACACTTACGATCTCTAAGTTCCAATTAGCATTATTGCTATTCATAAAGGACATATGTCCTGTCAGTGGATGAGAAATAATCCTCTTTCATGGTTGTGAGTACAAGCATTGAAAGGTTTTATGATTAGGAAGCAACATGTATGTCAACACCCTCAGCATTTGAATATTGCTTTTTCTTGTCCATTTAGCGTATGAATGACCAGGTGTGCAAAATGTGCAGCAACATCCTCTTCCCACTTGTCTTTTGGCTATTTACTGTATCACAAAAAATATTTTTCTCATGTTCTATCCTACCTTAAAGTTTAGATTATCATTTCTGATACATCTTATAAATTTAAAAATACTTTCACATGTTGATCAAAATCATTATTAATTTTACATAAAATTTTATAAATAACCACTTAATTAACTTATATTTCAACTACTCTGTTGCAGAGTATGAAATTTTATCATTTATACTGAAAGTTACTCTTATTCATGTAACTCAATCTGTAAAACTTTAGAAATGCTCAAATGGACTTTTCAACTATTTAGTTTTAATAATTTTAAATATTACTATTAATGATGTATCAAAAATATTTTATGGTTTAGTTTTTAGTTGAAACATTGGAACTAGATAATGCATGTATTAAAAAGAAATTTAGAAACAGAAAAACTAAATAAATTACTTCTAAGAACCATTTTTACAGTAGCATTTATAATTTGAGATTATGCCTGAAATTAAAAAACGCTAAAAATCATGAAATAATCAGCATGAATTATAATCATAAGAGTCATGAAATAATCAGCAATAGATAAGGCAATTTGATTGCTCTGGAGTTGGTTTTATTTTTTCTCTTTGTGTCTTTTAATGAACTCCAATGAGGGATTCTTAGACCAACTTCATGCGTAAATAACATGATCAAAAAAAATTTTTTTTTTTCACATAGAACACAAATGTTCCATTTTTATCATCTTCCTATTATATTATGCTCGGTGAAAGAAAAATTTCATCATATGAAGTTATAAGGCAATGCTTTCTCCTCTTTAAAACAAATGTTCTTGATTGGTGGCAAGAAAAATCTCCTGAAAGCATCCAAAATTATCTTTTCCAGTAATAGATTGTTGAAATATATTTATTTTTTCTTTATAGGATAGCAGGTGCTTGTAACTAAATGCTATATTGAAAATGTTTATTTAGTATGAATAGCAATGTGGAAAAATTTTTTTTGGTTAATAACAGATTGAGTATTTGTTCTTGTTTATGAATTTGGTCTAGATATAAAATTTTGAGGTACAGTAAAAGCTTAACTAACCGGCATGCTCGGGAAACGCCGATTTCCGGAAACCTGAAAAGTCCGGATAGTTGAGTGTGACAGAAAGGGGGGAGGGGTAGCCATAGCCTTTTTTTTTTTAGATTTTTTCGGCCAAATAATTCGTTTTTGTCATTTTGAAATATGCATTAAATATAATTTTCAAGAATACTTCTGTATCTTCCATAACGTATTTGCAAAACATATTATGAAGATTTTAATTTAACATTGATGATAAAAAAAAAGTATGATCTGTAGCCGAATTTTTACCGTAAATATATAGATTGAAAAAATATAAGCATATAAGAATAGCCGATGAAACTGAAAAATATTCTACTCAGCAAGAATAATAAAACTCTTTTAAATGATCATAAACAAATTCCAGATTGAATATCAAAACTAATTATCTTTGAAAAAATCGAAAGGGTTATTGCGCAATTCGCACTCCTGCACGTGATATTACGTAATCGAATTTAACATCTGCCAGTATTCGGAGATTAAATAAATAAAGGAAAAGAAAGAGACATACCAATCTGGAGTAACTCCCATGAGCTTTTTTTTTACCGATTCTATCCCTTTAACTTTTTTTTGGTTGGCGATTTCATTTTTAGGTCCGTTTTTCGACGAAAGGCGAGGAACTTTTATTATTATTATTATTTGGTTCCCACTTTTGCTTTTGAACATCCCCCCCCCAAAAAAAACAAGTCTGTGTGCGTCACAGTACTGTATATTGCTTTATTGTTTTTTTTCTTCCTTCTACGCCCCTCCGTGCGGAGCGGACGCTACATTCCAGAAATAAATTGTCCGTGTGAATGGAACGGCGCATGCTAAATTTTGGAGTGTGGATGTAAAATTTTTAGAAAAACTCATTTTCTAATTTTTCCGGTTAGTTGAGCTTTCCGGATACTTGAATGCCGGATAATCAAGAGTTTACTGTATCTAATTTGCTATGTTGCATTTCTATCTTAAAATTTGCACGCACATAGACACAATTCCAAAATAGTAATAATAATACATAAATCACCGAAGACGTTGCACGAACGGAAAAAATTAGATTATTGATCAGAATTTAATTTATTTAGGTTATTTAAACCATAAAACAAGCATAAAAAATGAAAGCGTGTTTATTTTAAAAGTTTTAACTAACTTAAAAAATTTACAATAAAAGGGCGATTTTGCATTTTTTCATTAACTTTAAGTACGATGCGCGAACGGAAGATGTTAACCTATTTTATTTTTTTATGCCGTTTTTCTTCTTATTACAATAGACAACTTTTCAGAACTAAAGCGTTCCCAAAAAAAAATTATTTTTTTTGACCCACCCTAGTGTATAGGTCGATATTCATCAAAATCTCAATTACTGTACTTTCTCTAAGTTGGCTTCATATAAGAGAAAGTAATAATAGCAAAGGATACGGTATACTTCAGATTTTGCAACAGTTTGTACTAGAAGTTTTTTCATTATTTAAACAGAAAAATCAGTTCAGTTTAATTCAATTCACTTGTAGATTAAAGAAAAATTAGTAATGATAACTAGACTCATCTAAAATGTTCTGTTGTGGAAGAACTCGAGAAAGAATTCAAGTTCAATTTAATTTTTGAATCAAAATTATTATATTAATCTATAAGACTTATAAAACATATAACGGAACTTATTCATAAAAATTGTTTAATGTTTGGAGTAAATAATAAATTAAAGTTTCTATAAAAGCAATATTTAATTAATATCATGAAAATTATTCATTTCCTCTATACATTTTCTTTACAAGTATTTATATACAAAACTTGAAATAAGTATACAGGAAAATAAGATAAAGCAAACAATGAAGCAAATGAAATTCACAATGCTTATTAGAAAACCATGAGGAATATATTTTCATTCTTGTATATCAATCATGATTCCAACATTTTCAACAACAGTGTTAGAAGAAATGTCAGATACTTGTCCATCCATAATTTCACTAGAATAAAGCAAAAATGTAATTAGTATCTTAATATGTCAAATTTCATACATTTTTTAAAAATCAAAAACAAAATTATTTCTACACATAATTAAGCTTTTAAAATTAACCACTGTTCACATAAAAGGCATGGCTTTCAATGCAAAGTTCTTAACAGAAAAATGATATCGATTGCCTCATAGCAGTAAAATATCTTATAGTTGTTAGATTAACATCCTCTTTTGAAGCTACTCGAGGACTATTTTTGGTATGGACCTAATAGTTTTGAATAATGGTCAGATGATGAGAATGATACCCAAGCACCACACCAGTGGGGAGCATTTGACCATAGCAAATTTATTTAATATCTCGTACTTTAGGAAGCCATATTTTAGGCAGAAGGTTTAGAGTAAGTAGGAAAGTATTTAGGTCATCTTAAAATTTATGAATTTGCAAAAAAAAAAAAAAAAAAAAAGCAAAAAAAAATTAAGGGTTAATTTAAACAATATGCTTAATAATCCAACAGAATCGCTATCTGTCAATGATCATTTGCTGATACTTTGATACCTTCCCCACTAACCATTTGTTCCCTCTATACCCTATAGATGAGTGGGTCAGCGCGAGTAATGAATAAATGGTACTTTGATAAATCAAGAGTGGCTTCAATGTACTTCAAGCATCAGATGTAAATAAAAATGTTGTTTACAATATCGTCGATATTAATTTCAACAGAACAGTTGTATTAACTCGTACAAGTAATTCAGTGTCTTGTTGAAATTAAAAAGTACCATAATTCTGTACCTTGGCAGAAAAGGCCCAATATCAAAATCTATTAACTTCAAAATTTTATCACCTGTGAGTTTAAAACAATAAGAGGAATAAAGAAGAAAAAAAAGGCCATTTATTTTCTTAGTAGATTCCAAGTTTGAGACTGATCTAAATGGTCAAAGTTACACGGAAGATATCATTCACTGTTTGTACATTACATTTACTCTAATACTCACCATTCCATCACCGATGGTTCATTACTGAACATTTCTGCAGGCACCGTCAGTGGTGTCTTCTCGGGTATTAAATCTCTTAAAGACTGTTTGGCTTCTAAATGTCTTTCAATTTCTTCAGAAGTCATGTGTCCATCACCATGATTTACTGATACTGATTCAATCTTTACATTTGGTGTTGTTTTAGATGCCTCAACAGGATTTACCACTACAACATCAGAACAATTAAATTACTATCTAAAATCAGTACATGCATTTTTTTGTCATCTTTTTTCAGCAAATAAATGCAAACATAATTGAAAAATTATTTGAAAAGAAAAGATCAGTGTGACCAGAAAAGTACTAGTGTAAAAACTTTATCTAAATTATTCTTGCAGGTGATAAATGTTTGAAGTCGGGAATTTTAATTAATACAATTCTTTGTTCTAAGTTCTAAAAGTCACCAATAGGTGGTGCTCCAGTTTTATATCACTGGGAAACATTAGAAAAATTGTATGACAATGACTCTATGCACAAAATATTATCATACACTAACCAGTATCTAGGATTAACATCATTGGGTCCATTGTTATAGGAGATGCAGGTTAATTCATTAGTAAATTAAAAGCTTGCACACATTTTTGGTTATCCTTAATGTTTTAGATGATTTGTCAGGAACAATCTGAATTATGCAAGATAGTGCCAAGTTTCAATGTTCTGGTTTCACTTTCCTGAAGGAATATCTTCATTGAATTGTAATATCCACTTGCCACTGAAAGGTATAGATTGACCACCATGTTTACCAGATCTTTATTCATATGATTTCTTTCCATGGGGCTGCTTGAAGGATGCAGTGTGTTAACAAACCCCCCACAATGGTGGTAGAAGTGGAGAAAATCTTAAGTCGTGAAATGTGCAGTCATTCCATCAGCGAAATTGCAGAATTTTGCTGCTATTTTTATACTTTGTTTGGATAACAAGGGATAGTGGATATTTAGAGAACAGTTTTCCAATGATTGTCAGCTTCTGAAGCTCGAGCATTACCTGTTGGTGACATTTGGTACAACACAAGAAAGCACACTAACAAAAGTTCTTAATCTCATACATTGGTCTTCAGCAAGAATAACTGTCCAAATTAGCTTACTATTCCATTTTAACCCTGTACCAGTGTATTTCAAGTTTAGTTTGTGCATTGAATTATGACATATCTAATTAAATTATTCATAGACATTATCAGTTTACGAAAATGAACGGTAATCCATTGACATCCCAAATATTCTCTGGGCTATTAGTTGAATCAATACGAAAAAACATTCCTAAAACAAGGGGGTCATCAAATTAGACGGTACAGAATGCTACACTGTTAAGGGCTTAAAGAACATCAGTCTCTTTATAGGCAGACACAGTGTAGCATCTAAAAGCACTTTATTAACTTTAAATCATTAAACAAAAACATGGATCTCATTGATACTATTTAAGTAATGTTAATTTGTGACAAGAAAACCACCTGGAAAGTTTTTTGATATTAATTATTTTTGAATAATTTAAAGGAAACCAAACAAAAATCACATCAAATTTTTTACTACACTTCGACTTTTTTATAGCAAGTAGAAGAAAATCATAAGTTATAACTTATGTAGTTAATTTAAAGAACATTTTTCATATAGAAAGAAAAAAAAATCAAACTTAAAAACACTAAACTGAACTTAAGTAAAAATATTTTTTCATAATAATCCTAATGGAAATTTTGATAGGTCACCATTGGTTTTCTTATTATTTATTAATTTTGTCAGTTGTTCTACAATACAGTACAGCAAATCTCACTCCTATCATGAGACCAAATAAAATAATAATACTTTGGATTTTCCTTCTTGCTTCATTACAGCTGTTTTCATTTTTTTGCTTTATATATGTATGGAATTTACTTCTGACTTTTCAATGGCTTATTGAAATTTTAAAATCATGTTTTATTTATTTTCAAAAAATTTAACCTGATTTTTTGAAGTAGAATTCAGTATTCATTTATTTCATACTTGTCTTTTTCTCTTTAAAAAAAAGAAGGAAATTATGTGACCAGTTTTAGTTAAAATTTATTGATTATTTTTATCTGCTGAATACTTACTCATCTTAATTTCTTTTATGCTCCTGAATAAAATATCAAATAAGTATACAAGAAAAAAAAATATGAATGAAGAGAAAAACTGATCATTTACTTTTTTTTTTACATTTTGAAATTTGGACTCAAATTGCAGTGATCAGGAATGATCATTTTCAAAATACATAAACATTATATGGTACCAGCTTATAATCTTAAGGACAACGACAGTGAAATTGTAACTCTTAGTTTCCACTGAATTAATGAATTACTCTCCATTCTAATTTTGCATTATTACTACATTATCTTAAAACAAAGGAGTGTCCATACATATTATTTTGTAGCAGTTGTAAATTATTAAATATTGAAAAGAAAATAAACATCCTTGTATCTCGCCAGTAGATATGGATTTTCCCCTCTATAAACACTAATTTAAACATGATAGTTCAATAACCAACACTTCAGAGCTCAGAAACAACAATATGCCACCATCTTCGAGATAAATTAATGCCAACTCGATGAAATTAAACACTAATATTCCATAGGTCAAATATGCATTCAAGTAAAAAATAGCAATAACATTATACTGCCCAAATTCATTTCTTTAACTGCAAATGCCAATCACAGCAATTATCAAACATCTTTATTTATTTTTTATAAAATGCTCAAAAAGGGAGTGTTTCAATTATGCCTCTTCAAAAAAAGAATTCTTCAAAGTGATTGAATTGAGATAATTAAATTTTATGTAGTTAGTAGATATATGAAACTAGAGAAAGAGATAAAATACTGTGTCTCTTTATATCTCAATGATGGCTACATATTTATGTTCACAATATGCATTACTATCTATTCATTCAAAAATTTATTCAAAATTTAAAAAAATATATATATATGTTGCATTTTTTACATTTTGGCTAAATTGGCAACATGAGTGATTCAACACTTAATTATTTAGACCGACTTATGCTGCTAAATTTCAAAAGAATGTATCACTTTTTTTATCTTCAATATCTAGACAATTCTTGAAATCACCTCTACATTGTCCAGTTGCTTTTCTTTAAATTAACAAAATTCCTAAAAAGCATACTAAAAAAAGAAGGAAAATGGAAGACTATATGTTTCAGAAAACATTTATTTTTATAATTCAACAAATTCAAATCTCCAATATATATATATTTTTAATTTCGAAAGAAATTATCAAGTTAAGTAACGATGAAGAAATATATTTAAAAACATATATAAGGATTTCAAAAGAAAATGCATAGGTATAAATGTTCTATCTATTCATTGACAAATTTTACAGTTTTGGATTGTGTTCAACTCAAGTAGAATCTTCTTTGTTATCAATAGACTAGAAAATAACCAGTCATGGCATGACGGATGCAAATTACCTCTTCATTCGAGAGATTTGACGGGGGAAATTTGAGCGAGAGAAATGTTTATCATTGATTGAAAACAAATAAAATAAACATGTTTTATGACAGGATTTTTTTTTTTAATTTACATATTTCTTTATTCAAAAAACCTCTTGGTAAACAACATCTTGTGCGAAGTATTTTTCGTTGTTTAACAATTTTATTATAATTCAATAACCATGAAATTCTCAGCTTGTCAAATGCAAGTTAAAATTTCAAAGGAATTCTTTTTCGAAATTCCAATCAAAACAAAGCACTTCCCTGCTTGTCAAACGTTGCCAAAAAATATCAAATTATATCATCACGATTGCAATAAATAACGAGATGCATCGTGGCGTTCAAACTATATCACGTGCATGATATACCACTGACGTAATTTAAGATTTCTCGGGAACTATTGATCATAGCAAGATAAATTTTATATCAATCGATAGCAAATTTTATTTCACTATTTTAGAGCTATTAAATTTGAAAATTAGAATGAAAAATACTCTTTTAAATTTAAAATTACTGAAATTTAGGTTCTCTAACAATGAAATAATGCTAATAAACGCCTCGCAGTGCTATGGCGCGAGTTTTATTTTTGGTGACGTCAGAGCGTTACCAAGAGATCTGGGCTAATATATTAGTAATAAACAAATTATTTTCAGAAAAAAATTAAGTGTCTATGCTTAAAATAAGTCAGAATAGCTTAGCAATTTTGCTGCACGAGTTTTATTTTCAGTCATATAATTTTCACCAGATTATTGTAAAAAAATTTCAAGATGTGAAAACAGATAAATTCAGTTTGAAAACATAAAATCTTACTATTTCTTAAAAGCCAGGTAGCAGAACTTCAAATAAGAAATCATACAGCCTTTTACGTCACCGATTCTGCAATGATAAGCATTGATTATCTATAATCAAACTGACTTCTTTAAAACTAAGCAATCCAATCATATTTAAACTTTTCATCAGTGAAAAGCTTTCAAACAAAATTTATATAAGTTTAAGTAACTTTCTATATGTGACAGATATCACTCGATGTCACTACAACAGTTTTTAAATCACTAAGTTTGCCAGTATACTCCAGTTAGTAATGTGCATGCACTTTATACTATATTGTTATACAATTAAAATTTTTGTACATATTTAATCATTAATTACCAGTATTAATCTAACTCATGAAGGATAAGAATTAAATACATAAAAAAATTGCTCTCCAATGTACTGAATTTGGCAAGAGCTTAATAATATATTGCAGAACTTCCCAAGATTCTTTTACAAAATTTCCTATATTTAAAAAAAAAAAACGTAAATAGAGTAACTCATGATGAAATTGAGTTGGTGAAAAAAAAAAAAATGATCTTAAAACAAAATCAAATTTAAGGAACATGTTCTTACTGTGCTCTCACTCTGTAATCAGATTTTCTTGATTCAATAGATGTTAATAAGAGTTGCAAGTGTTCTGAAAATTGAGTTTTCATTTTTAAGGTTTACAAATTTGTGACTGAAAGTATAATCTAAATTAATTTTCATATTATTTATAATTATTTATTAACACTTCATTTTTGCCAAGATATGCAAGGTTAATGAGCAAATTTCATGTGTTAATATCAGAGTGTATTTCAAAAAACTGAATTTTTCCCTTTAGAATTTTAAAGGTGGGTGGAAACGTTTCACAATCTTCATAAAAATATTTGCTTAATTTAAAAAATTAATTAATTAAATAACAAATGACAAAAAAGAAATATTTCACATATAATTCAACAATGTATGTGACACTCCTTCATATAAAGATAAAATTTTTTAAAATTTAAAACATTGTTTCAAAAGAAAAAGTCAAAAATTGATCTTACCTTTATGGAATGAAACAAAGTCACTGTCGCTGTTTCTTCAATTTTTCATTTCTATATATTCATAGTTTGACGAGACTAGTTCCTTTCGATTCATTTGGAAATATGGTTAATAATGAAGATGCAGAATACTTTAAAGTTATACGAGTTAAATTTTATTTTTAAACTAACCACAGAATGGAGAATTCACCTTTATTTTACAGAATAAAAGGAATGAAACTTTCAAAAACATAGGTTAGATCTTGTCATATTACATGAATCTTTTATTTTCGCTATTTCTTCCATAGTGCATTGGGCATCTTTAAACTTACAATGTACAAATGCAGGGAAAGGTAAAGTCAAATTAGCTGATTTTCACTAGAATAAAACTTTAGTATGATAAAAGAAAATTTGTGAAAAGCTGTGTTGATTAAATTGTTCAAATCTATTTCTAAAGAAATATAGATATATGTATATATTTTTCCTTCACTCCAACATAAAGGCGAGTGCTTTAAAACTCAAGCAAATATTTATAACTTGATTCATAGATTAAAAAAAAAAAAAAACATACAAAATATGAATATATTGGTATGATATTACATAAGGATTCTATTGCTTCGATATTGGCAGTTTGACAGTCCATTTAATATGAACTTTGAAAAAAAGGTTTGGTTTGGTTTGGTGGAGTTTACTGGCGCAAAAACCATTTGAAAAAAAGGAAAGAGAGAAATGCATTACAGAAAAAAAAAAGTTATATTTTACTTATTTGTGCATTAAATCAACACAAAGAAACAAATCACAATAATTCTTTTATGATTTTTCCTTAAATAAAGAAGCAACAATATGTGAACCCCTCAAAGATTAAGTGATATATACTAGTACTAAGATTCTAATAATCAAGGTGGGCATGTATGCAGCCAATGTAGTTGTAACACAAACTGTTGCAGTATGATGTCACATTTTTTAATACATTTCAAACGATCCAAAAATTGGGTATTCTCATAAAACAGTGGTTTTAATTTCAATGAATAATTACTTATATATATTTTTCTGTGGGGATGCTAAATCTTATTTAAAATATTTTATAATTTTTTTATGCAAATAATATACCTCAAATTATATTTGTGGAAAAAAAATTTTTTGTGTGTGGAATTCAAATTGATTAAAAAACATTAGCTTTTCATATTTTAGACAACTTTTGTTAGCTATGGATAATGCAATATATATATATATATATAGTTATACTCGAGATTTACATGGAACTGAAAAATGAGTTTAATGCAAATGTTAAAGCTGAATCAATTGCCATAAAATGAAATGGAACAATTTTTGAAACATTATACTCGTATGTAGTGCTTTGCTTTTGCAACATATCATTAATGTAAAAAAGTATATTTTATCTTTTAAAATCATTTTACAGGAATGATATAAATGACATATACACTGTTTAAATAATAAATGGCAAATGAATTATTATGTAAATGGTGTATATGTAATTAATATATTACATATTTTTACACATGCAATAATTTAACATCAAAACAACCCTTAGTAAAAACATTAACATTCTTTCCTGTTGTAAGATGTATTTTATTATTCTTTTATCACAAAAGCCAACAAACTTAACAATGGTTCAACATTCTTGTTTTAGCAACTGTTTCAAACAAACTTTTCAAGCAACATAGAATTTGAACAAAAATATTCATAAGAAAAGTATCACATTCTTTCGACTAGATGATTCTAATCTCTGAGTTAGTCAGGCTTTTTACAAACCTGGTTTGGCAGGGCATGCTTTTCTGTTTTTCTTCTTTTTCACTTCATTTGTCTACAGAAAAATGGTGAAACAAATGAATTAGCAAGATCTCAGATTCTGCTGAATTCACAAGTAATAGAAAAACTTTACTTACAGCATTATTAGTAGATGAACTTGCTACATTTGTGTCTTGATTATCAGTGTTAACGGATGTTTTCTTTCTGCAAGTAATTTTTAAAGTTAATGTACACGCTTATAACTACCTTCTATAACAGATCTCAAAATTCCTCCTAAAATATTAGCAATCATGATTTTTAATCACCATTATGAATATCAAATTAAGAATTGATAAGAATTTTATTTCATCAGATACTTTCAGATTGATCTTTGCAATAAGAAACTGACTCGTTGCTTTTTTAATATCAAGCTGCTTTAAAATCCTTCCACTTAATTTATGCAAATACTCCTGTAATAATTTGAAAAATTAAATTCCATGTTCATTCTTCTGATTCAATCATAACTGCTATTGTGGCTTAACAAGTTCACAACATGTAGAATTCTACCTTGGTACTTTTAACATGTATTGGGAGAAGGGGAAATAAGAATTTGAACTGGATATTTTTAGTATTGAAAAACTATTTTTTTATTACTATACAATGTTTTTTAGTCATAAGACTATTTTTTTTTTTTTTTTTTGCATCCCACCTATTGGGCACTGTGCTTGTTAGCTGTAATTTTCCCTTACAATCACATGACTCACTGGTGGGCAAGAATGTAAAGCACTTTACTTTGCAAAAAAAAAAAAAAAAAAAAACTTTCATTTCAGATCAATAAAAACTGATGCAGTGAGTGAATGCAATATTCATTAGTATGTGACTCCTAAGGCAAGTCCACTACTGTAACTCAAAATGTCATGAACATGTTTGCCTGAACAAAATTAAAGAGCACGGAGCTTCTGTTTCTTCCAAAGTGAAACTGCAGAACATTTATTATGCTTCTTTAAAAACTAATGCTCTAAAAAACATTTCAGAAAATTGGAAGATTTATCAAAGCTACTTATATTATTTGGCATCACAAAGAATTACAAATCATGGAATTCAGCATACATATTTCTATAAGATTGTTTAAATAAACAATCTGGAATACTAAATGAGCAAAAAAAGATTCAAAAGCTAACTCAATTTAAAATATTTCATTAAAATTTACGTAGTAACCAAATTAAATACCACTTTATTCAGTAATTTTCTTATAATTAATGATTCAATTGCTAATTTTAGCCCTCTGCACTCTTATGAGGAGTCATACGAGCATCATTTTTAGATTCTTGTTAGATAATGACTGTTATCAGAAACATATAATAACAAATATTTTTTCTTTTGACTATAAATATTTATCTTCAAATATTTTAATATATTTTGACTTTTTTGATTATTTCAGTTTAAAAAAAATATCCCCTTCAAGATTAAAGTAACAATTTAAAAGAACACATTTCATATATGAAATTCATAACAGACATATGAACTATCTATTTTTAAAATAAAATGCTTGATTTAATGTAATAAGAACTGTTTTAAAATATTAAGTACATTAAAAAGTAAACTAACTAGGAATTTCCAATGTTATTCTTACTTTTTTAAGTTCAGAAGTTCAGCTCTGAATTCACTGTCAGAATCGCTCGACACAGTAGCTTCAGAATCACTTGATGATGATTCTACAGTTTCATATCGCAATAAACGATCCAATAGAAAGCTGTTAAATCAAAGATTAAATTGATATGACAGATAAAGTTAAATTATTTTCTACAATCTACAACTAATGAGCAGAAAAGAATATTAAATTTTAAAATTAGCAATGTAACAAATTCTAAAACTATTCTGTCAAGGTATAATCAATAAAAAAAGAATGTAGTATTCAAAAATTGTATATAACATTATTTTGGAAGAAAGCTAATTAAAATGTAAAAAATTTCTTTGAAATAAAATTATTTCATTTATTAAGAAACTAATTTTTTATTTCATTTGTTTTTATCTTAATCGTATACATTATACACAAAACTGAAATTAAGGAATGGCCAAACCAATGGCTCTTGCATCACAAAACATTCCTAAAATTAAAATGCATACCTTTTGTCACGAGAAACCTTCAGGAGTTTTCTTTGTGCTTTTTTCAACTCTTCTTGAAAACTTTCATTTTCCTAAGCAATAAAGGCAAAAATATTTCACTGAATAACATTTTAAAATAAAACTAAACCTGCAGCTTGACTGCATTTAAATAGAATTTTTAGCACATCACAATGATTTGAGACAAAAATAATCTTTATGTATGTATCCTTAGCACATCAATGATAAAAGAAAAAAATTTCATCAAATAGGTATTGGGAGTAGGTTTTTAAAAAGTGATTTCTGGATTATATAATATCAAGAGAAACTAGAAATTAATGAAAAAAAAAATGAAATCAAAATTTCTGATTTTTATATAAGAATTATTTAAAAATATAAATAATGTTATTATATTCATGATAGAAAATAGTTTTTTTTAAAGCTGTTGTTCATTATCAACTGTTAAATAAAACATTTGGGAGGACGAGGTTATTATATATATATATATATATATATATATATTTTTTGTCATGAAATGATAAAAATACAAAGACAGCTTTGAATAAAGTAATGAAATTATTGTAAACACTTTATTCTATACATTTGGATAGTGAAAGCAAAGAATGTCAGAATAAATGAGGATATTGATTGTTTTGTTATTAAAAATATGCTAAAAATAATGTGTTCAAATGAGCTCCTCAAAAAATGAAATTTTTACAAAATAATAAACATTGTTAATAGGTTTTATTCAATAATCTCATAACATTTTATCATCACTATGTTAATAGAAGTAAATTGCAATAAAAGTATTCAGATGTATGAATTCATCTTTTCACTAAAGGTAAACAATCCTTTTAAAACACTGAGAGATGATTTATTAATAAAAATAACCTCAATTTACATAAATTTGCTTTAAAAATAATTTTATGACTTATTACCTATACCTATTTACCCGATTTTTTAAAAATGACATAAGTTTATTCGTATTTGCTATAGGAAAGCAGTTTGAAAAGAAAAGTATGTAATGCAGAATATAGCTTTGATACATCTTAATTTAAATAAAATTCATTGTGGCTATGTATGTATGTTCCACATCTCCTAAATCAGTGGACCGATTTCAACCAAATTTTTTACACTTATTATTTAGGGCAAGAGGAAAAATATTGTTAACTTTTCAAAGTGCAAAAGTTAATTAAACAGTCAGTTAATTAGAAATTAACCAAAACCATTTTTCTGCAGTAACTTTGGAGTAAATTAATTTTTTTAAACCATTTTAAAAGTCAAAATTTTACTTTTTCAATGATAACTTCAATTCCGTGCAATTTTTCCTACAATTTTAATTAATTTTTCAGTATTTAATAAATACCTGAATAGATGCAGATGATTTTGAAATAAGGAAATTTATAGGTACTCTGTTGCTAGGCACCAGTGAGACTTTCAACTACTCTATCTTTTGATATTTGTTTTATTTGAAATATTTTTTTGGAAAGAGTACAGAATTTTTAGAAGAAATTTTGCATATGTGGTCTTAGAAACAAGAGAAAGATTACTCTCAACTTTACAAAGTCCAAAAGTTAATTAAAATTACAGTTAATTAAAAATTACGCAAGATTTTGGTGTTTTTCCCAAGATATTTTTCGAAAATATCTCAAAAACTATTTTTACACCACATTAAAGTTAAAAAAAACCGGCTTTTCAGTGACACAAATTTCATTTCGGTACAATTAGTTTCTATGATTTTAATAAATTTTCAAAATTAATTTTATACACAATTTGTAGCTTTTTTTGTTGAACTGTTGTCAGAACACATTAATAAAATTCTGGAAGAAGACTAAAAAAAAAGTTTAAAAGCAGACAGTTCACAGAGGGGATTAACAATTTATATCAAGAAAAACCATTGATTCAATTTATTTTCATACTTTTTTTAATGAAAAATTATCTATTTAATTAATTGTCAAAAAATGTTCATTAAAAGGGTCATTCCATGTCAAGTGATCCAGAAAAAAAATAATTGGTTGCTTGACCATTTTATAATCAAATGATTTTTTGTATGTTGATTCCTACATGATTAGCGAGTCCAAAGAGACTAATTTTAAATTTTTATCTTTTCCTGAATTCTGATGGCAGCCATTTTTGTTTTACAAAACATGTTGATTTTTGCATTTGTAGGGGTTTGCTTAACTTATATTACTCGGAACTGGTGAACCCGAGGTTGATGAAACAAAAACCAGTTTATTCAGGACAGGGTTCCCACTCTTACTGAAGAAAAAAATTCAAGGACTTTCAAGGACCTTTTTTAAAAAAATCAAGGACCATAAAATTACATATTTTAGGACACAAAAATTCAAAGGACAAATTTAAATAAAATATTTTCAACTTTAACGTTCAAAGGCGTCATCACTTTCTTACTTATGAATTTTAGATGCTTAAGTGAAGAGTATCAAAAGGCACGTTTTGCTCACCTTGCAGTTAGTAAACCAAAATCTACAGTGAAAAGTGAGTTTCGAGATGACAATTCAAGCACCCTTACTATTAGCTATAGTGTTCTACTACTACATGCTAATTTTACACAAACTACTACTAAGCATTACTTAGTAGCTCACTTCACAAATACATTAGCTGAAACAAAATTCATTAAAAAATTATTAGCCCCACAAGAATCTCTATTCTTACTTTTGACCATTGCTTGGGAATGAAGAGAGAAAAAAAAAGCAAGAGACAGGTACAAATCAACAAACTTTTAAATAAATAAACTTCAAAATACTTTAAATTTGCATTTTCAGTTGCTTGGTTAAAGCCTCAATTTTTTCATTGATCATTTTGACTTCATTGGCCCTTTCTTTGGCTGTTTTTATTAAAACTATTCGATTCTGCAATAGATTGAAAATCTCTACTTTTCTCAGCTTTTTCAGCTAATTTGTCTGCAGACTTCTGCAGTGCAGAAACCAATGCAATGCAGTTCAGTGTGATGTATGACTCGCAATTATGATGACCCTTTAAAATTTTTGCCATATATTTATTTATCTACTAACTGAATAGCCAGTTTGTGTTAACGGAGTACAAAAATTTACCCGACTATTTGCCATAATGAAGAGTAAAAAAACCGCATAATCTGGCATCCCTTGCTCTTTTATGTTCAATTTTAGCAATCAAATCACTTATATTAATCCTCTATGAACGTTGAAAAAGAAAAATGTTTTATTAATAAGAACTAATATAAGTAAAAATTGATTACTATAGGTGCTCATAGGAATTTTTCCAAACAGGAACACAAACTATTTGAAAATAACTGACACTCAAGAAATCTGTAGCCTAAAATTAATTTTTAAACTTATTAGTTATCTTAATTAAATTATTACTCATTACTTAATATATTTTTCACACTTCCGTAATTTTTCTGTTTGGAAAGCACGCTGCAGAATTTTCAATGGGGAACGCTTCCCTTTTCCTGTGTGACTCATACTAGTAGCCCTCATAGAAACAACTCAAAATAACAGAAAAAGATAGAAAGTTTGTTGAAAATGTGCAAGAGTCGCTCAAAAAAGTTTGGATGTCGATCTTCGGCAATATGGAACCGGCCCCTTCCATTTTAGAATCCATTTCTTCAAAGGCGCCTCTATGACATCAACGAAGGCAGGAAAACCATTACCATTGGTACTTAAAAAAAGATACAAACCTTCTGCTTTGTAACAAGAGTTTTGCGTTCCCTGCATTGCTGATTAAAAATATAAACTTTAAAAAATCTTAAGCAAAGTAAAATCTTAATAAAAATATCCACTGCAAAAAAACAAAGGACAAAAAAATATGAAAAAGGCAAGATAACGATTTTTTCCAATGTTTATATATTAAAACACGGAAGCATAATATTCCTTCATTATAGAAAAAAAAAATTAAACTTTTGATTCCAACCAATTTTTTTCAATACGGCTCAAAAAGAATTAAAATCGGCTCAAAGAGAAACAAAACATCAAAAGACAAAAAAAAGAGAAAAAATACAAGAAATAATAAATTAAAATACCAGAAGCATAACTTTTCTTCTCACGTGTGTAAAAATAATAATGGGGGAAAAAGAAAATTCGCAAAAATGGGCAAAAAATCCGGAATTGACGACTTAAAATTAAATAAATAAAAATCTAATTCAATTTTTTTTAAAAAATGTACTTCTTGCACTAATCCATCACTTTTTAATCAAACCGTTTGGGAGTGCATAAAGAACAAAAACCGAACATGCATGCATACATACGAAGAAAAAAAACCTCTTTTCTATAATAGATAATTTCCGTCCAATTTGAAGATCCCATAATTTATCAAAATGATCCTTATCCATAACAAAAAAAAGAATACAGAAATTTTTTTAAAAAAATGCTGACATAAAATATTAATAATGTCGGGTATTGCAATAATTCACCAAAAAGATTTCCTTGAAATGGAAAAATGAATTATTTCTGGCTATAACTCCTATTTGATATTAAATCAAGGAAGCAAACAGTATCCAGTGTGGATGCTAATTTTTTTTTTTTTTTTTTGTATAGACAGATGAAGGAAAATTTACGATTTCGCAAATTGTCTTAATCTCTTTGGCACGAAGCCAAATTCCTGTGCCACATTTGAGTACAACTAATATCTATCAACTGAGTATCTAATTTAACTAATAACGGGAACGCGATCCTGTTCATAGACTAAATTTCGGTTCCACGGAAATTTAAATGTAAACATCCCACTGCCTACCGCGTGTGCAGAAACGCGGATGACTTCCGTTTCTGAAAAATGACCGATTTTCATTGGTAGTCATCGATGTTTTATTCTACTTACGATAAAAGAGCAGCGAATATTATCTCGTCTGATAAGAATTATCAAGATTTAAAAAAATCCAGTTTTAGAATAAATTACCCTGCTTTTCCCGGATCTCAAGAAATTCCAGGGTCATAGCGAAACCCTATCCTTTTTAGCCAGCCCCACCCCTCCATCCAAACTACACAAAGAGGAAAGATTGGTGATTGACAGCGTTACCATAGCAACACCCTTTTTTCCCACCCCTCCCTCTTCCTCCAAACTAGGGGAAAGAATGGTGACTGACAATGTTCCCATAGCAACACCCTTTTTCCGGTGGAATTCTTTCGAATTTTTCACGGACTTTTCAAGGACCCAACAAAAAAAATCAAGTACCTTTCCGGACTTTTCAAGGACCCAACGAAAAATCAAGTACTTTTCCGGGGCCCCGAGTACGGCAAATAAAATTCAAGGAGTTTTCAAGGATTTTCAAGGACCGTGGGAACCCTGCAGGAAGATACAACCTTTATTATCTCCAGTACGCATTTAAGGAAAATTGTATCCCAAATAGCAAAAATCAGTTTAAAAGTTTGACTTTAAAAATGACAAATTTTCAATTTTTGAAGGCATATAATTCCCAAAAGGAATCTATTCTCCATATTACTTTTGTGGGGATGTGTAGCTACCTTAATGTACTGTATTTACAAAAATTTCAACTCTGAGATTTGCTTCTTTTAAGAGTTACGGGCTTTCAAAATCCAAAAATTTCAAAAAAATCAATTTTGACACCTTATATCTTTGATGAGGCAAAGTTTAAAAATCTGAAATTTTTACAAATAAACCCTCTATAGTGTGTATTATAACTGCTGTAAAAATTTCATGTTTGATATTTATCTACAATTCAAGTTTGAGGACTTTAAAAATCCCATGAAAAACGTATTTTTTGCCGAAAATAAAGGAACATAATTTAACTAAGTATTATTTTTATCATCAATAAATTATAATATGACCTCAAGTAATATTTGTAATTAAAATTACAATTCAAATTAATGCAAATTATCAAATTAATTCTTCTGGCATTTATATTTTCACTTGATGCACCATTTGGTGCATTAATTTTACTTCGTATTTATTCTGTTAAGTTATAAATAGAAACATGACATAATATATTGTTATAAGGTAATCTCTTAAAAAGCAGTAAGCCTAATATACTTATTCAACAAAATGTGTGGATATTCAGACCTGTTCACAAACTTATGCAATAGACTTCAATAAACCAAAGCAAGTCTCCAGCAACAGTACACTAACTAAATATTGACACCAGCAGAAATGTTTGATTTTGTCAAGACCATTTAAAAGGAATCACCTTCACTTACATAAAAGATGAAGAAATCATTCAACATCATAACAATAATCTTCTTCACCGATTTCAAAACTCTGTTGCAATTACTGGTACAAGGAGTTTTCATTGTTTTGTTCCTGTGTCAGAGCGTAACCTGAAATGCTTCATTACTTCACAAGCTATGGAATATGAAATTCATTCCACTAAAAAAGCTGTGCAAATAACACTTCACATAAGAAAAACCTACTGCATGTGTATATGATGGTCAATGGTGGCTGGCAAAGGGGGATGACATTAGTGATATAAATAAAGATGTGCTTGTAACATTTTATAATCCCGCTGGACCAAGGACTGCTTTTAAGAAAAAGAAGAAAGACCAGACTTGGGTGTCCATGAACAATGTTTTAAGGAAACTAAGTGCCTTAGAACTACAACTACTACTCAAAGGACACATAACATTTCCCCAAAACTAAGTGAAGAAATATCAAAACTTCTTAATGAATACAAATCAAGGTAGAACGATAAACCTGACTCAAGTGTATAGTATATCAATACTTTTGTGATGTGTTAGTAAATAATATATTACTAACATACTTTTAAAGTGTTTTAACAATGGTATCCATAGTAAAAACTGTTATAAAATATTGAATAGAGAAGCCTCAATTATACTGTGGAACCTGAAGTGACCATGAAACATATTCAAATTTTTCAAGTTCATTATACATTGAAAGTGTGCACAAGCTACTTTATGTAAAAAACATAAGTTTATATGTAATAGGTAATATTAGTTGAGATCATATTATAATTTATTAATGATAAAAATAATACTTAGTCAAATTAATGCTTCGTTATTTTCTGCAAAAAATACGTTTTTTATGGGATTTTTAAAGTCTTCTAACTTGACTTGTAGATAAATATCAAACATGAAATTTTTACAGCAGTATATTACACTATAGAGGGTTTATTTGTAAAAATTTCAGATTTTTAAACTTTGTTTCAACAAAGATATAAGGTGTCAAAATTCAGATTTTTAAAAAAATTCGTATTTTGAAAGCCCGTAACTCTTAAAAGAAGCAAATCTCAGAGTTGAAATTTTTTGTAAATACAGTACATTAAGGTAGCTTACACATCCCCTTAAAAGTAATACGAAGAATAGATTCCTTTTGGGTATTATGTGCCTTCAAAAATTGAAAATTTGTCATTTTTAAAGTTAAACTTTTAAGCTGATTTTTGCTATTTGGGATACAATTTTCCTTAAATGTGTACGGAGATAATAAAGGCTGTATCTTCCTGAATAAACTGATTTTTGTTTCATCAACCTCGGGTTCACCAGTTCCGTGTAATATAAGTTAACACAAACCCCTGCAAATGCAAAAATCAGCATGTTTTGTAAAACACAAATGGCTGCCATCGGAATTTGGAAAAAGATAAAAAATTAAAATTAGTCTTTTTGGACTCACTAATTATGTAGGAATGAACATACAAAAAATCATTTGATTATAAAATGGTCAAGC
Source organism: Araneus ventricosus (assembly GCA_013235015.1). Classification (NCBI taxonomy): domain Eukaryota; kingdom Metazoa; phylum Arthropoda; class Arachnida; order Araneae; family Araneidae; genus Araneus; species Araneus ventricosus. The sequence continues at coordinate 23,090 of BGPR01009804.1, read as the reverse complement.
AAGCAGCTCTGCATCACTTGACATGGGATGACCCAAAACCTTTCTTATACTTCAGTATTTGTGAACAAAATTTGAAGTACTTATACAAATATTAATAACTTATGGAGAAAACTAGTTGTTGATGGTTTATAAAAATCATCTGGTTCAATTGATATTCTCGTTTTAATTTTTTTTTTAAATGCTTCAGACGATAAAAGGATTTTATGTATTATAATATTTTATATAAAAGTAGCTTTTACATTAAAGATATTAAACATAAAAGTAATTGTTTGATTCCGAGCAATGTCGGGTATATCAGCTAATATTAATATAAAATAGTACATTAAAATACAAGTGTTACACAAAATAAAATTATTTTGATGTCAATGTCTTCATAAAATCTACCAAACTCTTTTGAAGACTGTACAACTGTTTTGCAACTAGAATATGTTCCTTATAAAAGTCTACTGTCTCTTAAATTTGAAATCCTTTTTCAATTGAAATGAGACCGTCTATCAAGCTTGCAATTATCATTTGATTTTCTGATTGATGTGGATCTGAGGCACCAGTTTACATAGTAGCAGTTTGCATGTTAATTTTAATAAGTTTATCTATACTTATAAAAGGCAATGTTTGTGTGCATGTGATGTCCAGACGAAACTATCGCACTTACAGCCTTGAAATTTGGCGCACAGGTAGTCTTAATGGTGACTCAATGCACCTCGAAGCCGGAATTTAAAAAATTTTATCTAGTAATTTTTTTATTTAATATTTTGTGTTCTTTCGCGTGATTTTTCACACTAATTTCTCAATAGCATGGTTTCAGATAATTGTACAAAAAAAAAAAAAGATACACCATCGAAAAGAGCAAATGATTTCTGTTCTAATAAAGTTAGTTCTCAATTTCTAACATAATTTACTAATTTTGAGAAATTTTGAATAATTAGCTAAATGTCGGTGCAGTAAGAATTGTCTGACTGAACAACAAGCAATAATAGAAAATGAAGAATTATGAACATAAATCTCAGGAAATGAAATGTACCGCACTGATATTGAAAAAAATTTCCAGATTATCTAAATGCTTAACAAAATAAATTAGTAGCCGAGACAAGTAAAAATAATTATTAACAAATTTTAAACATATAAATGAAATATCTTCATATTTCTAATAATAATAAAGGAGAATGTGTGTATATTGGTTCTCTACAGGGCAGATCGCTGGACCTAGAGCTATGAAATTTGGCACAAACCTACTTTGGTTGGGTGGGAATGTGCACCTCAGAGCCCTTTTTTGAAATTTTATTTAGAATTTTAATTAATTAAAAATTAAGAGAAATTTTGGCGTTTTCCATTAATAACTTCTGAAAAAATTACAGCACGAAAATTCTTTTTACGCCATCTGAAAGTTCAAAAAATTACCTTTTTAATGATATTTTATATGAAAGCTCATGACCCTAGATACATCATCAATGGTCACTTCTCCATCTCAATTCTTCATTTTCAAGAAAAAATCGCAAAAAACTACTTCATAATACATTCTCTAGGAAAGGAAACCTTGACTGTGTTCCCAGTCTCAACAGCTGGACTGATTTTACCAATTCATATCACTTTGCAAGCATAGCTAACAAATCAGAATGCTCCATGTTTATTGAGCAAGTTTAAAATAGTATTTTTGATCAGTACCAGCCACCATCTGAAAATTTAAAAACTCATCTTTTTAATGTTATCAATGAAGATGCTGTATTTTTTTCTCTAATTTTAATAATTTTGTAAAAATATTTTAAGACATAATTTAAAACAGTACTTTTCATTGCTGCTATCTGATTCAAACAGTTGCCAAATAATATTTAATTTCGTGTTTCACTTCCATTATTGAAAGCTAAGGTAATGTCCTAATGGATTTAACTTTTTTTCTTGAATCAATTTTTCTGTTAAATCTGTAAACAAAGTCCTCTACTGTAATAAAGATAATAATTATATTTGGAAACATATTTAGTAAGTTCAATGATTATGGTTGTTGTGTTTTAATTCTTTCTATCAGCATGTTTTAATCCAGTTAGCATGCTGCAAGTATTTTGCATAAGGAATAAGAAAGGTGCCGACGATGTGCAATTAGATGTTACATGACACACGCAGTTACTTGATTCCATTAGCAGACATGACACAGGCTTGGAACAAAAAAAGCTGAACTTCACAAATAATGAATCATGCCAAACATAAATACCGAGAAGTAAAATAAGTATGATTAATTGAATAATAAAATGAATAAATTTATACAAAAATTACTTGAGATATTAAAAATATCGTAGAATTATTATGTAAAAAAAATTAATAGAAGAAAAATTGAACTGCGTAGTAAGTTTTGTTAAACTATAAACTTTGGTAAAAATGATCTAACTATAAAATATGGCCATGTGAAAACTTTTTTCATTTATACATTATTTTTAATCCTTATTGTTTTTTACTTTTTGAGCTAACAGTACAGGCTTTCTTTTATGCTTCAGTCTGCTATTTTCCTCCGTTTCCAAAAATTTTTTTATTACTCTTTTTCTTTGATGGGGGCTTTTTCTTTATTTTTTTCTCCATTGCTGTTATCTTACTATCAAATTCCTCCTGGTAGCATTTTCTTGATGACTTTAAATTTTTGCACGTGTTGCTATTTTGCTATTTGCATCATGCAAAAAATCAGGGTTTTTTTTTTTTTTTTTCTAAAATACTCAACAGCAGATTGCTCTTTGCTCATCATTTTGTATTTAACATTCTGAATTGACGAATATGTTTCAATATGCATTCTTCCAGATCTTTTATATATCAGATCTGACATTATATTGAAATGTGCTCACGGCGTGAAATTTTTGATTGCATGCTACTCACGTCTTTTGAGCACGCCACACCCTCCAACACATTAACAAAAAATTTAATGCAGATTTGCATCGATCCCAAGAATAATAAAATTCGATGTCAAAAAAGCTGAAATCCGCGTTTCCGCAGAAATGTGTCATGTCTGCATTAGGGACGTTCATGTAGACAATGAACAGAACATATGCAAAGCTACTAAAAGAACACCAGTGAGGTGTCTATAACAATTTGAAGCTTAAAATTTCTTTTTTAAGGGAACTATGAAAATCAAATTATGCACATGATGTTACGTTTATCCTCCAAATTCGTGACTCTCCTAAAATTATTAGCTTAGATCAGACAGTTGATTTCAATAAGTAAGCTAGTTCCGAATAATACGAAGAATTTATTTACAACATATTCACAATACCGAAATGACATGTTAATATTAGCCTGGCTGTTGAGCTTCTATATTTTTAACTCAAATATCTATTGAGGTTTGCTGCTATGTTTTAATGTTATTGATTGCCAAAAATTAATAAAAGGAATCACTTATCTGTGACATAGGAGCACAGTCGGGGGGCACTTTATCACAATGACATGTCATTATCATCCAGCCGAGTTGCATCGTTTTGATTTCACTTTTTATCTTATCCACACACAACGTTCATCCTTCTTCGCCGGCTACCAACGTCCCTTCTGTCTTTTTCTTTTTTTTAATTCACTTTTTCCTCCTCCTCAAAAAAATCACCAACCCCCTGTTTTCCTTTTTTTGCCATCCACTTTTGGCATTCAGTTTGGTCCAACATTATCCGCTGTCATTGGTTGGCTTCTTCATAATCTGTAGCCATAGTAAACAAGCACCAAAGTTCACAACCTTTTTTAAAAAATTGCAACCCTAAGTCACTCACCGGATATGATCCACCGATGGAATTTTTATTTTTCACCAGATGACTTTACAAAATAAAATGGTGAACCATATGAATATTTCACACGAGATTCAATTGAATTTATCTTCCCCCCTAACACCCCAGCCCCCGCCCCCCGCGAGTATGTAATACACCGAAACCTCTCTACAGCGGTCAACCACCGTTCCAAGGAAAATTGGCTGCTCTAAAAGGTTATTATGTTTGAGTGGGAGTATAAAATATTTAAATAAGACCTAATTCGTCATTTCTGATAAATCTAATTTTAAAAATTATCCAAAGAAAAATAAAGTACTTTATTCATGGGTGAAAACAGCAAAGATACAAAAAAGAGGAAAATTCACAAGAGTGAGAGTAGCTACATTTTTGCATGAGTAGAGACATGCATTAAGGAAGAGTAAACACTCATTAATGAATGATTTATTCATCACCAAAAAAAATAAATTATGAAAAAAATATGGTCTTCCTTACCACCATGTATGAATTTTTTCAATTACAAATACTTATTTTTAACATTATAAAATCAATGTTTTTTACTCACTTTCCTAAAATAGATACAATTAATAAATAATGTTTTATAATATCAATAATTATTATAAAATATATATAATAAACCTAAAATATATAAATCAAATTTTGGATTATAAAAGAAAAAGGCACAAAAGAATCCTGCATAAATATAAGTTTTATGAATAATCACAAATTAACTATGCCTTAACCTCTAAACTGCCATGAATGAGTTAATTCAAATAATTCTTTTTATACAAGCTTATTTTTTCGTGTCATGTTTTCAAACATAGATTTAATAGTTTGGCAGCGACCACTGTTTTGTTTTAGTGCATTTAATTTTTAAAAATTTTGGCTGCAATTCATTATTTAGTTCTTCTAAAACTCTTTTTTCACCCTTCTCTGAGCTATTTTTAGCCATTTCCATCTCCATGCATTTTTATGGTCTTTTTAACACCTTTCTCCAAATGGTTATTATTCTCGACGCTTTCACGGGTGATAATATCAGTTCTTATCGTAGACATAATTAAAAATATTAATGACACAAATCACAATGTTATAACTCTTTCGCGTAGACAGACATAAAGCAGTCCATTCAACTGTTGTTCATTCCATTCCATTTGTTCCAACACTGGTTTTTTCCCCCCACCCATTCAAGTCAAAAAATCACGCGCATCATTCAACTGTAGCTCCAAAGTGAGACACACTCACCGCGAAACTTGATGTTTCAAAGTGTGCTTGCGGTAAAGGGGGAACGATCTTCTCTACAGCTGTTCTTCGATCTCCTCTTCCTTCCCCCACTCTGAGGATTTCAGATATGCTAATCGCTACCCTCTAAGCAGGGTCCCGATCCAGTCGAGCCTTTGATGTACCGATTACCCACGAGAAGGGTCTTTAAAAAAAATTGGAGCACAAACTGTGGGATTTCCGCTTGTTTGGAAATCTGACTTCTACTAGCCCCTATTCTAATTTTCATAGGCTTTCGACCTTGACAATTGTTTTTTCTTTCCCGTGTTCCAAAATTTCCATTTTGGATTTGAGATGAATGGCCCACTTTAGCGCATTCGAACTTCGCGTTCCAGTATGCTATGCTATGCCGAACACTAGGAAACCAAATGTCGTCATGAATATTATGTAGAAAAAATATCTTCTAAAACGTGAAAGAAAAACACGTGTGGAGAAATTTCTTAGAAATAACAAAATAACCCTCTAATCCAAGGAAAATAGCTTGAAACCTTGCCTCCAATCCACATGATCAAACACAATGAGACACAAACCCTGTGTTGGAACGTCATTTTCTTCCAGTTCACTCACTTTCCAACAGCTCACTCCAACTTCCAACAGGGAGGGCTGGGGGAATTTGGTTTCTCATCCTCGGAAATCAATAATAAAAAAAAGCGGAATATGAAAATTTAAAAGAAAAAAAAAAAGTGGAGTCAAAAAGAAATATACAAAAAAGCGGAAAATTGCGGATCCGCGGAGGATTTTCACCCCTGTTTATTCGAAAACTTCTCTCTCTATATATATTTCTTTTCTTTTTTCGTTTCTAGAAAAAAGATAAAATTTGTGTCTTGCTTGGGTCTTTGAGCTCTTTCGGAGGTCACTTTTTCAATTATAAAAATATATCTATACGGGGGCCATCATTTTTTCTGTTTGAGTTTCCCTGACTTTTCCCCGACATTTCTAGGTTTTATAAAAAAGGGCCGACTTTTTTCGGAGGTACTAAACCGTAGAAAAAAATCACCTGCATATTGGCCATGCTAAGTATTCATTGGCCATACTAAGTTTTCATTCAAACCAGCAAAATATTTGAAAAAAGAACATTTATTTAAAACTTTTAAACAATAAACTGCTAAATAACTAATAGATCTTTACAATGAAAATTCTACTGTACAGAATTTTCCTGGTGTTTCTGATTAAAAATATAAACTTCAAAAAAATCTTTCGAATGATCAAAACGTTAATAAAAATATACATCACAAAATAAAACATAAAAAGTCAAGAAAGAGAAATAAAGACGTCCGGCAAGAAAACGATTTTTTTCTGATGTTTACAAATTAAAAGCACAGAAGCATAATATTCTGTCACTCGAATCAAAAGAAGAAAAAAAACTTATTATTCCAACCAAATTCCTGTAATACGGCTCGAAAAGAATAATATATAAAAAATAAATAAAATAAAACATCAAAGACAAAAAAAAAGAGAAAAAATGCAAGATCTTATGCATTAAAACAGTGGTGCGCAAACTATTTTCATTTCCGACCCCTTCACTTTGTATAAAATTTTTATGCGACCCCTCTGGATGAAATTTCGGTCCCTCGGAAAACACCACTGCGGCTGGTGTGTTTGCAGAAATACGAATGGCATCCGTTTTCGACTGTCAATAAATGACCGATTTTCATTTGTTGCTAACGATGTTTCAATCTACTTATACAAAAAATATAAGCAAAATGCCGAGTCAGATAAGAATTATCAATATATAAAATTTCCAGTTTTAGAATAAATTTCCCTGCTTTTTCCCGTTCTCCCGAAATTCCATGACCATTCCTGGTTTTCCAGTTACCCTGCTATAATTGTTTTGTCGGTAGTTGTTGAGGAAAGGCAATAATATCATCTATTTTTCCTAGAGTCGTTGAACTGAAAGTTTCATTCACTGATGGCCGCGACCATATTAACAAATTTTTTGTCAGAGTTCAAATCAGCACCTGAAAGGCAAAAATGAACTCTTTAATGCCCAAACCCGGTAGAGTCCGAAATTCATTCTTCTCTTCACATTGGGAAAGGAATTATTAATTTCTATCTGATTTCCGGTGTTGTTTTTGAGTGTATGAATTTTTTTCCCTTTCTTTCCTCAATTTTACTCTTTATAAAATGTCCACAGTCGTAGAGACGAAAGGAAAGAATTTCTTTGAAGTTGAACGCGCGACAAACCCAACTGTTCAGAGAAGTTTGAGTGGCCGTTAATAGATTTTATTTTAACATTATGACTATGGGCTGAAAAATTCTACACCAAACAGAAATGGCTGTTGAGAGGAATGACCACTATATGTAGCCACATTCTTGTGCAACACATATACTTTACCTAATAATTCTACCAAAAAGTGACCAAAACAGTTGATACAAAAAACAAAACATAAATATTTTCATCCGTCTTGTTGATCTCTTAACCGACCGACCAAAAACAGTCGGCAAAATGCGACATCTGATTCACTTGCCGGTTAATTCTTTCAAATGCGGTGCAAACTACCGGCCAAATGGAAGACAACTTAAAAGGATGTTGGCCATTCTGTTGACCTAATGGTTAATTAGTCCTTAAATTCGGATACAAATCGCTATCTCGATTCTTTATTATATAATAACTTAAAGATGGGATTAAAATTATTATATTCCTTGATACCCTGCTCTAAACATTTCCTAAAATTGCAAAGATTTTGCCGACAAAAGTCTTACGCCACCCCTGATTTAAATATCACAGAAATCATGTTTGTCATATTGTCCCATTGAAATCATTTAAAATTTCATTCGGTAAATCTTTCCAACATGCATTGTTGCAATTTCATTGGCCAATGGTGTAGAGTGCAGGATACATCATAACCTTCAACTGAATGCCTTCAATTAATATTTTCGGCAGTGTCTTAATGTGTTTTTCTTGCATATTTTGCTTTCTGTATAATAATCATTTTCACTTTGCAATTTCTTAATATTGTTTCAGATTAATGTACTCTGTACTGCTTTTCTACAGTTGAAATGTCATTATAACGAAGAAAAACAAGTGGGAAAATCAATAAAGTGTATCTTTTCTTTTCAAAACTTTTTCTTGTCATTGTGGGCATTTTTTCCATTTTGTTGAAGTCTTGATCCCACGAGTAATGCTGTGCGCATACTGCTAGTTGATTATAAGATCACTGATAACATTGCTATCAACTTCCAAATCTAATTATCAGCAAGATTGATAACTTCTCTTACATGACCAATTTGTTACTGTGTGTTTGAAAATTTGTTTCTATTTCTGAATTTTGCATTTCCATCATATTCTAAAATATGAAATATTCAAGGGAAAATAAGGAACCGCTTAACATCAAGTTCACAGTATTCAACCAACTTCATTATACTACTATCATATTAAACTCCAAATTCACATTTAAGGTACTACTGTATTCAATCAAGTTTAAAGAATTATTTTTAGACCATTAACAATCCGTTGAAACAGAAAAACAAGTATTGATTAGAATAATGAATTACACTCACAACATGAAGATTTCTAGACAGATTTTGTTATTAGTCATTGAAATTAAAATCTGATATGGTGACCAATCGTCCTTCTTTTCGATATTTGAAGACTAACCTGTAAATCTGTATTGAATCGACGGCAATATAATTCATTGCATTCATTTAAATAAAAATTTATAGGCATGTATGCCATAAATTTGTTATAATACAATAAGAAATAAATATTTTATTTTTTATTATAAATAAAAAATATAAAATGTTACAAATGTTTTTCTTAAGCATTTATCATATTATAGTGCATTCTACATTACTGTTACAATGAATAAGATGTTTCTTTTATTAACAATATATTTTTTTTTTTTCAATTTATTTATGTCTTCCATTTCATTGCATAAAAGTTGGTCAACTTAAATCTAAGCAATTTAAAATTTCATTCGTCTGAATACAATTCAGGACAAAATGGGAGAAATATACGCTTTGAAAGTATTTAAGTTCAACTTGCAGTTACAAAGTGATTTTCCCTTCATTAATTATAAAAATGAAATTCATACTTCACATTTTTTTCTGAAAACAAAGAACGTATTTCCAAATACTTACATAAAGAAGAAATTTCAACTTTCTTTTTAAATTCAAGTACTTTTGATGATAGTTTTGTGAATCTGGTTCTAAAAATAAACAAGGTTAAAAGCATTACATTTTAGATATAGAAAATTCTATGTTAAGTAATATTAAGATATATTGTACAAAGAAATTTAGCTCAGTTACCTGAAGAAGGCATTCTCATCCCAAATCAGAAATAACTGAAAGAAAAGAAAATGATTTTCTAAATTTGAATGTTGGACTGAAAAGCATATAATATACAAAATCAAACCCACAATTTAAAAATCAATTAATAAATTGAATTTTATTTACAACCACTTTTACTTATGAAAAAAATTTACTAAATAATAAACAGAATGAGAATATTGATTTGAAAATCATACATATATTTAAAAGTACAACCTACAATTCTCCAACTCTAGTATTATGCTTCAGACCCCATACCAAACATTAGAAATTATATATTATTGAATATTTTTTCATTTAAATTGTGCCTCTTGAAATTGTTTACATTCTAAGAAGAATTGTGAGTAAATTGAGTCTTAATACAAATTTGATGTGATTCAAGAAGCAGGACCAATGACATTGGTTCCCCCCTCCTCAAACAACACTTTTCTTTTTTTTCTCAGCTTGAGAGAAAGTTTCAATTGGTATTTCGGTTAACCTGGTGTTTACGGTGCCCACTTGCTTCGTTCCTCTTAGGATCGCCAACTCTTTCCCGCCAAGAACGGAGATGAGCGAACAATCGTTTTGGTTGCGCAATGTTTTCAATGCGCGAAATTTTTCAATTAAAATAGGTATGTGAAGTTTTATCTACACTTTTCTCGTCTTTGAACATTTTCATTCACTTTAGGTTCAGAACTGTGTATGTTATTCTGTGTTTTCGCTTTTCAATGAATAAGCTAAGCTACTAGCGTCCCGCTTTGCAGAAAGCGAAGCCGCTGATGTTTTTTTAAGTTAAAAAAAATTGCCCGGAACACGCTTGAAATGCCGAAGGCATTGCGTGCTTAATCTCACCTTTTCAAATGAAGCATGCGCAGTAGAGCAATGAAAAGCGCACTGCGCATCCAAAACAGTATTTGGCGACGACACATGAAATTGCGCCAAGAAGAATTGGCGAGAAACATTTTTCTTTAGTAAACGGTATTTCTTTAGTTCAATAATCTTTCTAAAAATTAAGTGAAGTTTTGCACAAGATTTGGGGGGGGGGGGCGGCATTAGTCCTCAAAAGTCTCGTGATCTTTGTTAAAAATTTTTAAATCATTCCTTTTTGGGTTCTTTAATTTATTTGTTCCTTAGTTGTAGATATTCCAAAAATCAGTATAGCTGACTTTTTACATTGTACATGATATTTATAAATGCCTTTATTTTAACATTATTTAATACATTCTATAATATAAATATATATTAAGAAAGCACACAGTTTTCAATTCTAGGTTTATTAATTTACCCTTCAGGGACAGGCATGATCTGTTAGTCTTTAAAAACTAATTTAATGCAGGAACCAAATTCAGCTGTGTTTGTATTTACCATCTAGAAACAATCTAGCCTAATCTCATTATCTAATGAAAATTTGCTTCCAGTTAAAGAAACTACTAAGTTCTTATACATTGAGATTAAAAGAATTTTTCACGGCTTGCTTCCAGTTCACATCTAATATAAAAAAGCCTACAAGCTTTTTTGACCCCCGTGGTGGATGATTTTGGTGTCATTAGACCCTTACTAATTATATAAAGAATTAAAAAATACTACAGAATTAAAAAAAATACTTTTGATAGATTGAGTGAACAGTCAGACCATGTCAAAGCTTCTATATAGTCTACGGAAATGCATTTCAAGGGTTACACTCACATGAAAGTTGGTATGTCGAAAATGTAGTTTATCTTGAAGTCCTAGCCAATTAAAATAATTAGTTACTAAAATATTTGTAACAATTTTTTCAAACTTTTTATGTTCACATGGAGAACATCGAGTCAATCTAGTTTTGTACATTAATCAATAAAACCCAATATCTGCTTATGAAATGAGGATTATGTACGTCATATCTTAGTTGAAGAATTACAATTTATGTATGTAATAGAAGATTTTCAAACGAATAACTCACTCAGCAAAAACTCAGATATCATAAAATATACTCGATACTCAACAAATAATAAAAATGTAAAAAGGATAAGTTCATATAGTTTTGCCAGATTTTCAAACTAAAATAGTTGTTTGTTTAAAACAATATTTTTACAAGGATATTACACGTTATGAAATAAAAGTCAGCATTCGGTCAAAATAACAATAAGAAACAAAAAAAAAAAGGGCAACTCACCATTAAAATTTACAACTGAAAGTGTTTCCTTAGAACTCGAAACTCTTTTCTCCAAAGAAGCGAATTCCAGTCTTAAAATGTTAAAATTTCGAAGATATGTGATTACAAAAGAACTGTTTTGGGTTACAAGAATAACAAAGATTAAACTTGCTATTATGATGCTACCGTAAGGGAACTGTTTTACCAATATTTATCCCTACAATAACGACATTTCAGTAAAACTGGTAGATTAAAACCATAACAAATTACCTTTGCCAAAAAAAGCTAAATAAATAAAGGAAAAACACTGCTGCCACTTTGATATCTAAAACAACGGAAAAGTTTTCTGTTTTGTTTTAAGGGTACAGAGGGTGCGAAGGGTCTACTTCCGGTTTCCCTTTCGGGTCTATTCTTGTACCCCGGTTGGGTTGGGAGCGTTTCGTCTTTCGACCGCGGAACGTTAATGGCTTTTTCTTGACCGAAAGAAGGGGTCTGATTCTCGTACCTCAGCCGTTTCGAACATCTCGCTTTACACTAGGAAATGACGCTAACTGTAATTCTGTAAAGAACGTAAGTTCGATATCTTTCCATTGTTTTTAGTACTGAAGATTTGCATAATTTGTATGATGAAAATGCGATAGTGTTTATTTTAAATTTTCATTTCGCAAAACCCAGATGAAGTTGTTCTGCCAAACAAAAAAAAAATGAGAGAGAGAATAAAGACCGCATAAAGTTTTGCAATTGCTGGTAAAAATTTAACAGATCTGGCAAACAGATCTTAAATTGACACTGGAAAAAATATGTTTAATTAATTTTCTTTAAACTAGCAAGGAAGGAAGAATTTACATTTAAAATGCTAAAGAATTAAATATGCATGTAAGAAAATTTAAAATTAAATTATGAAGTATATCTCAAATGTTCTGATACGTTTACAGCAGGTTTTCTTTCCAATAAAATGATTTTCAAATAAGGTAATAATGCCTTTCCCATGTACTTTTCTTTTGCATATTGCGAAAAGGTAGTTTTGAAGATAATTATCTTGATCATGATAATAATTAATTCTAAGAAATGACATCGTCATGCCCAAACCGGAAATTCTTTTGGATATGATGTCGGTAATGCATATATTTTCATTTATTTCACTGAAAATTGTTCTAAATTTAACCCTCCTCTGAGCGTTTCACACGTATTTTTCCGTTGATCAGCAGTTTTCTCTCTCTTCAAAGCGAAAGTATAATTTTTGACGATTGAAACACACACTGGGAACAATATATGCAATAGGATTATTGTTAAATTAGACTGAGATATATAAAAATGTTTTTACACAAAATATAATATGAAAATGAGCACAAAATAATAACCTTTGCAATTATTGCGCTAAATAGAAAAAAAACTTAAATGTTCAGAATAAACTACAGAAATTAAATAAACACTTAATAATATGAATTCTTATCATACGATTCATTTTGAATACCAGGAATAACCAAGAGTATATTGATGCATACACAAATATTTTAATAACTTCGTTCCAAAAATACTTTTTTCATTGAGTCTGAAAGATGTTAAGATTTAAACAACGTTTGAAGTTCAAACATTTTCACAATATTCAAGTTCAACTTTCAATTAAATGCAATATCAAAATTTAACTTAATGTTTTGTTAATGTTAATTTTCATTACTAATAACTTGTCACTGGATAGGACATCTGATTTCTGTTATATTATGAAATTCTGAATATTTGTACTTACTGCGAGGTTGCAGATTCTTTCAATGGTATTTTCCAATACTTACCAGGATGGTAGAAGTATCCTCATAAGCTCACACAGAGCAAGAAATTTTCTTTCACACAAATTAATTCAAAATAACTCACACAGAGCTGCAAAATAAAAATGAGTTGGACCGTGGACATTAAAAGTTATTCGTTTTTAAATTCGAAGGCCGCGCGACGTTTGGGCGCCAATTTTTATGTAGCAACTATTTAAAAATTTCGGCTAGCTCTAAAAGAAAATAATTTTATGAAAAAAATATTAAATAAACAAAGACAAAATTAATTTGGGGAAAACAAAGTTACTTTAAAACTATTTTTTAATTAACAAATAAACAGTCACTACACAAAAGACACTTCACATTACACAAAATTAATATTTACAGTAAATAAAAATAGTTATAATTAATGTTACAAACGGGGGGGGAATAACTCAATCCCACACAGGGCAATGTCCATCGTCCAACTGATGAATATCATGGCAAATATATTCAGCAAGGGAGGTGGCGCTGCAATCGTCCAATGGGATCGTTACAGCAATCTATAAAGTGTTACGATGAACTTATCTACGTTATTTTACAGAAAACTTTATCTCACATTTTACATCTAGTTGAAATTGTGTTGTTCATAAACTACATCAAACCCCAAAAAGTAGATGATTTCGGAAAAATAATAACTCTTCTTTATGTCTCATATTTTTAAAACCTTTTTGCCTTAATTTATTAAATTATCAAACCTTAGATAAGAGCTAAAATTGCATCCTCTTTGACTTCAAATTACATTTTTAACTCGAAATTGTAACGAGAAAACATAATTTAATTAAAAAGACTATTCAGAATTAATGGGAATGTGCGTGAAATTTTGTAAAGATCCGAACTGTAACTACATTTTATTATCATCATTTACGCTTTCTACTGCAAGACTCGCTAGTCCAATCGGTTTGGTAAGCAAAAGGTCCCGGGTTCAAAGCTCGTTGAAAGTAGAGATGTTCATAAAATAACAAGATTCTACCCAGAAGTTATCTTTATTTTTCCATGCTTTTAAAATGTATTTTTAAAATATTCAGGATATTGTTATATTATGTAAAATTAGATAATATTATTCAATATTATATAATATTATTCAGTATAGTACAATATCATTTAATATGGTATAATATTATACAGTATTATATGACATTATTCAATATTATGAAAAAAACATTGTACAATATTGAAAAAACGTTTTACACTGTTTCAATATTGGGGGAAATCCTTAATAATATAATAAATGCGAAAGTGTGTCTGTCTGTCTGTTTGTTACGCTTTCACGACTAAACTACCCAACAGATTTGTATGAAAATTGGCAGAGTTGTAGCGTGGAACACAGGAATGGACATAGGATATGTGATTTTATCATAAATTCAATATTTTTGACTACAGACAACAATTAAATAATTAACAAAGCCCATTGACTCGGCGATTCGCGGTGAAATTTACTACTTTATTTTTCAATGAACTGTCACGTGATCCTTAAGAAAAGCGCAAGCATGTGGAGTAACTTATTTTTAAAGTCAGGCATCACGTGATCTTGCTGAGAAAAGAAATAAATAATTAATTTGTGGAATAATAACTGGAAAAATAGACGCCGGGGCAGAAATCTAATGATAGATATGATATAGTTTCAAGAGTTTTTAGATTAAAAGTTAAAAACTAAAGTTAAACTAAATATTTACAACTAAAGGAAAATATCGTTCAATGTTTACTTAAAATAAGAGCCTAATTTAGTGGAAAGGTTGAAAAAATTATTCTTTATCGCTCTTTCTATCGACATCCAAGATTTGTTTGGCGGTTAAATTTGTAACCAAAATATTTGGATAATCACTGGCTGTTAAATTCTAAACCAAACGATTTAGCTAATTACAATAGTTCAATTTCGAATTTTAATGCTTTAAGAGCTTTTTTTAACCGATTTAAAAAGAAAGGATTACATAAACCCAAAGAACACGGAATTCAACGTTTTGTTTACTAAAGAAAGAACTGATTCGAACTTGGCGCTTGATACAGTTGCCAAGGCGATTGCTAGAGATTCAAACAACGCATTAAAGTTTTCTGTTTGTTTATTTGCATGTAAGTAGGACTTCCGCGTTTAACTTCCACTTCCGGTGATAATGTTAAGTCAATGGGAATTTTCAAAATTTCAACACTCTGTTTGAGGTTATTAATTAATGTTTAAAGTGGAGCTTTTTAATGTTATGCCTTAAGAATATTTTGAAAATATTAAATTTAATATTTCTGTTATCATAGCGTTCAATGTTTACTTAAAATAAGAGCCTAATTTAGTGGAAAGGTTGCCAAAATTATTCTTTATCGCTCTTTTTATTAACATCCAAGATTTGTTTGGCAGTTAAATTTGTAACCAAAGGATTTGGATAATCACTGGCGGTTTAATTCTAAACTAAATGATTTAGCTAATTGCAATAGTTCCATTTCAAATTTTAATGCTTTAAGCAGTGGCGGATTTTGAAGATATGAGGCCCCTGGCGCAAAATTATTTTGAGGCCCCCTTCCTAAGAAAACTTTATTGATGATAAAAATGTAATGTAAAATAACTTATTTATGCTTTTAATTTTAGGTCTTCGTTATCTAATTTGAATTATATATATATATATATATATATGTATCAATATCATGAAAGTCAAAAAATGTTAAAATAAAATGGAGAGACTGAAGTAAATCGGTAAAAGCGTATAGATGCTCATCAGGGTAAGTAAAATCTATACGAACCGTTAAAAAATTAGTGAAATCATAATGTTTTCTGCGAACAGTGTTGGCATAT
>BGPR01009803.1:25008-55708 GCA_013235015.1 Araneus ventricosus | reverse complement strand
AATTTAAATGTTCTTAAGTGTCATGTGGGTAGTATGGCAATCAAAAATTATGATTTAATTTATTTTTAATATAGTGAAGAATTTTCTGTTTAGGAAGAAAGATACGATGGGACATTATAGCCTGCAGAGATGAGCATTTTTGGTTTTGATGGTCAAACTCTGTGCTAATCCACATCGCAAAATCTCCTGAGAAAGCTCTTTTTTCTTTTTAGTTTTTTAACAACCAAACTACACTCTCAATCTGTTATAGCAGTCGAAAGAGTACAAGAACTGATCTCCCGAGGCCTCAGAATGGAGGGAGTTGGCGTTATTATTTTTTTCATTTTGTTTATTCATTATTTATATCTCTGAGTATAGTAAAATTTGTTTCATTTATTTTTCTTTTAAGTCATGTAATATAAATTATTTGCCATACTCTAACAACACATCTAAACCTGATTTTAAACAAAATTAATTTATGAAACAATTAAAATTTATGCGAATTATAAAATTTAGAGTATTTTTAAACTGAGTTTTCTTTATAAACATTTACGGCCATTTTTTTTAAGTAGCATTTCTTATTATAACCATAAAGGACAGATTAGTATGGGATTTCATTTCAAAATATAAGAGATGAACAAAAACAAACTGTGTATAAATAAATCAAATCTATGAATAAATCAAATTTGCAACTTAAACTTTGCAAAGTAATACTCAAAATTTTTAAGTGAATATTTCTTATTCTTAATAAAACCTTTTATACCTCAACATTTATTATAGCATTGATACCAGCAAAATAAATTTCAAAACCAAAACAAGAATAATTTCATTTTTTAAATTAATGTCAAAAATATTATATCAAATGAAACATATAATAAAAACATAATAAAACCAAACTTTTAAAATTAATATTTCTTTGTAAAATATCTTATATTCAACATGAATACCTAAAATTTCAAAATTTAATATGAATACTGCAAAATTAGTTTCAAATCACAAACACTTTAAATTTTTTCAAATGCACTTTCATATCAATCACAAAATATAAATCAATACTTAACAAAACCATATAAAATTTCTTTCAAATATAAACTTAAAATCAATTAATAATGAAGAAATAAATAATTAAACAATTAGCGATTAAAAGTTATATTTTTTGGTGCACCACGTCGATTCACTTTGGAATAGATTCGTAGATTTTATCTGAATCAACTGCAATTTTTTGAAACTGATAACATAAGGAAACTGAAATTATGCAGATCTTGGCGAAATTAGTACATTATGTTTTATCACTTATTGCGCAAAATTTTTTCGATTTGAAGAAAAAGCACTTGTACACAAACTTTCCTTGATATTTTGTGAATTACTTTTTTTTTGAAGAAACCCGAAGCAGGAGCATAAAACGAAATGAAGATTTGAAGCACAAACACTTTTTTCCAGAACGCTGGCCATCGAACACTTGCTTTGCACTGAAGATGCTCAGGCTTCGCTGTAACTCTAGGCAGGCGATAAATTTGGCATATTCTTCTGGAGTAGAGAATCGTTGACAGCTAAATCACTTTGTATAACAAATGTGGCGGAGGATTCGACTTTGCATTACGGAATTTTATTTCTGGCAGCTGGATTTCTGGACATCAGGAACAGTACAGAGTCTGGTGTTGATTTTTTCAGGAGGCACTATTAGAAGTTCCAATAAATTTGCAGCTATTTTGGTCAGCCATTTTTTGTTATTCCCCGTCACTCTCCATTACGTTGTTTCGTTTTTAATTTTTACATCTTTAAGAATATTTTCCCATACAGACCATCCTGTCGACTCTATAAAATGTATTCATTATTGTAGTCGTTAAAACAAAACAGCAGGCCGAGTTAAATTATAATTTCCATTTTATTTATCGGAGAGTGACGGAATGTACGTACATCTTCGTTTAAGTTTTAAGCTGAAAGTGAACAGAATATCCCTGTTTTTTCTCAGGTAGGGATTTTAACAGATAGACATGTGATCAAAGTGAAGGGAATAATAGCTATTTTTAGTATATTACGTAAGTCTTTTAGGGGAAATTCATGGCGACAATAAGTCGCTGATTTCGCGATTTATGTTGGCGCGTGGAAGCAATTAGAATATTCTTTTATCAATAAATATATCAAAACGAGAGATTTAATATACCTCCAGAGCGGGAAATAGAACGAAACTGGAGTTGAAGAAAAGTGATTTTGGAATACATTAAGACTTTAAAATATAAATATTAAAATTTGAAATAAAATTAAGTGAGATTATTACATTATATATATATATATATATATATATATATATGCTATTGTTCGAATCAAATGCATTTGTCAACACAAGAATCTGCATTGTCGATTCATCATACATGAAAATGAAGAATCTAATTTTTTTCAAAAAGAGTTTTGAAACAAATTAGATGGGCGATAGTACACATCAATGCAAACAAAAAAAATACAGTGTAACAAGGGGGCGCAACGACTTTTAAAGTGTGAAAATCTCGAAAAGGCGTCTCAAATTGTCATGAGAACAAAGAAATCTGTAGAGAAAACATTTATTCAATAAAATAACACAGCATGTAATACACAGAGGAAAAAAAATTTTCACAATAGTTTTTCAAAGTAGCAGTCACGGAAATCATTACATGAGCTCAACGCCGCACATAAAAACGACTGGCAGATAGCCTCGAAGAATTCGCAATAATCAATTGTTTGATTCATTCTTCAGAAAAAAGCAGCAGAATACATTTTCATACTTTAAAAGTGATAAATTAATATTCTAAAATATAACTATTTAAAGTTTTAACTACATCGAAGTGGACCATGAAATATATATTGACCTTAATTCCGGCTATACGGAATTGGGAAAAGTTTAGTTTTATTAAAGTCTCATTTTGAGGCAACACGAGGGGTATTTTGGGACGGACCTGGTAATTTTGAACCATAATTAGATGACGGGAGAGAAACCGCACGAAGAGGTAGATCCGTACCATATCGATGAAGGAAAAGTACAGAAATCTGATCGCACAAGCTTTCGTTCCACTAGAACTTTATAACGGCTTGTCAAGAATGTGTTATTTTTGAACTTTGAATTCTATATTATCAATTCTGTACCATTGTGATACTTGCTGTTTTTGTTGAGACAACACGTGTGCAATCTTATGATTCTGACATTATCGATGAAACCATATCAACCTATCTACAGAAATGAGAAATTGTTTGATGTATAGCGGAATTTTAACCCCTTTAGCATTACTTTATAGCAAAATTTTTCGCTTCCATAATGAAAAGAGTAAAGTCAGAAATCTATATATGGAATGATTCTTGCTAAAACATTAAAATTTCATTGTTTTAACACGTCAACTTCCACATGAATCAAATACGATTCATACGGCAATCAAATACGATTTATCTAATGAGATGAACACTTCTCTTTTGTAGTTAAGAGACAACAGAGAAGGGAGCCATATAGGTGCTTCGAATCTCGTATATGAGTCATGGCGGCGAACGTGTTAATTCCTGCTAACAATGAATTGAAGCAATAATTTTTCAAAAGAAGTCAGAGAAATTTGTGAAAAAACTAGAATATGCGTACGAGAATGTTTTGATTTCCTTGATTGAGTTCTTAATTTGTATATTTAATTTCGTAAAATTATAATGAATATTCTATTGACAAATTATTCAACTGATCAGAGGTGTCATACGACATCTATTGATACCGTACCTCGTTGAATGAAATTGTCCTGTGCGGGTATATTCTGGTACCCCCTGTTGAGTTTGGAGACGTCACCTTTTCCGCACGTTAACAACGGGAAAAGTGACGTCTCCCAACCCAACCGGGGGTACTAAAATAGACCCCATGATGTCTTCAGTTCCTTCTTATTCTCTGTTGAGAAAAATCGTCAGGTAAAGAATTTAGTTTGTACAAAAATCTTCTCATAAACTATGCGTTGGAAACAAACCACTCGGGTATTAATTGCTTTTGTCTGAACTTGCATTTAAAAACTACTAAATAATAAACAACGTTTCAGAGTTCCGAGTAATATTGAGTTGTGTGTGAAGAAACATTCATCGCTTCTGTATACTTTAGGTTTCCAAGTATATCCTTTAAACCTTTGGATTCTTTTGTCGGACCCATTTAACTGGAATTCTCGGTCTGGATGTAATCCTCGCCCTCTACAAAAATGCATGCAGGATGTTTTCTGTGGCGAGAAAAGAAATCCATTTTTCGAACCCAATCATTCATGCTATTAACGGCCGTTTGTAATTGCCTTTGAATGAAACTCATGTCTTCACCAGCGTAATGTATTTGTATGTCATCCACAAAAAGCGAAATATTTACAAATACAGGAAGTTTTGAAACAATACCATTAATTTTGATGATAAACAATAAAACACTTAAAACACTCCCTTGAGGAACACCTTCTTGTTGATAAAAATAATCTGATAACATGTTACCAATACGAATTTGGAAACCTCTTGTCTGTAGGAAGTTTTTAATAAAAAGTGTCAAGTTTATTTTTAAACTAGTGTCAAATAAATCTTTTAAAATTCCATATCGCCATGTGGGATCGTACGCTTTTTCCATGTCGAAAAAAATTGACACAAGGTGTTTTTTGCGCACGAAGGCTTCAGAGGAATGGCTGCTTCCAGTTTCAACAAATTGTCTATGGTACCTCGCCTTTTACGAAATCCACTTTGAGAAGGGTTGAACCATTTACTCATCTCCAAAACATGCATTAGTCTGTCACCAACTATACGTTCCAACAACATGCTGAGACAGCTCATCAGAGCGATTCGTCGATAATTATTTGGGTCTTGTTTGTCCTTTCCTGGTTTGGGGATTGGCATAATTATAGCTTTGAGCCAGGAAAGTAGGAAAACCCTCTCATGCCAGATACTATTTAACAAATGTAAAATTGTTAGAAAAGATTCACTGAGGTATATAAGCATGTCTTTGTGAATTTGATCTGGTCCTGGTGATGTTGGATTAGATTTCCTTAGCGAATTTGTTCTGTTCGCGGTATGAGAAAGTTGATTTATAGTCTTTTGTATAAGGCAGAAAATCCACTGATTTTTATTCACACCATTTCAAAGCAATAAAATCATTTGGATATGAGGATTCGCTTGATATTTCAGACAGAGTTTGTCGTATTACATTTGCAATTTTCTTGTCATCCGAAATGATCTCTCCATTGTAATTTAAAAACGATATGTTCTGGGTATCAAAATAACAGAACCAAAGTTTTCCTCACTTTGTCCCAAACAGGTTTGGAGGAAACATGCTCTGTGATGGAATTTACATAGCAGCACCATGTTGTATTCATACTTCGTCTTCTAATTTGACGAAATTTGGCCCTGAATATTTAAAACTTTATTAAGTTTTAAGTTGTGGTATATCTCTTGAAGTTATATCATGCCATTTCAAGTGCTTTTTGGCAAGTTTCACATTCAGCATTCCACCATGGCTTGCAGAGCTTTGGAATGTTCCCCGATGTTTTGGGGATAGTAATATCTGCTGATGTGATTATGCAATCAGTAATAGTGTTAACTGCTATATCTATAGAGTTTTTATCAACCACGTTTGGAGTTGACTGACACAAGGACTCAAATAATGGCCAGTCTGCTTTCTTAAAAATATATTTAACCGGTCGTTTTGAGAATGCCAGATTATATTTTTATATGTGTTAGTACAACTGGAAAATGATCACTATTAAAGATATTTGTAGAAATTGAGAATTTCTAGTATGGAGCTAGAGAAGGGGAACAAATGGCGAGGTCAGTTGTATGAAAAGCTTAATGAAAATGCGTATAACTATTGTCATTCAAAAAGCACAGACCATGATCCTCAATAAGCGATTCAATTTGACGCCCTCTTGGATTTATATCGGTACTGCCCCAAAGAGGGTTATGATCATTAAAATCGCCTAGCAAGAAAAAAAGGGCTAGGGAGTTGCTGAATTAGGTCATCAAAATGTCTCTGCTCAATCTGGGAGGGAGATACAAGTAGCATACTATTATTCGACTATTTTGTTGAATTTGTATAGCAACTTCTTGTAACTGTGTGTTTAAAAGAATTGGTTTGGAAGGTATTTGACATGAAGATAGGCAGACCATACCTTCAGATGCTTCAGAACCTTGTCGAAAATCATTTCTCTGTGTGGTATAGTTTTTGAATTTAGCAAACAAATGGGGTTTCAGATAAGTTTCCTGCAAATCCAAGCAAATTGGTTGATATTTATCAATTATTGATTTGATACCCTCCTTATAAGTTTGCAAGCCGTGGCAGTTCCTAGAAATAATTTTTAAAGCCATTACTTGGGTTTTTTAAAATTTGGATCGAAAGTGGGAGTCGATAATTTTGGGAGACTTAAAGGAGGCTAAATTAACTTCCTCACTAAGCATCATTTTAATTATAGAATTATCCGATGTCTGCAGATCACTCTCAGACTCATTGTCTTGCGATTTTGTTTTATTGGGGTTCAATTTCAATTTCACATTTGAGTTCGTCCACTTAGAATTTGCATGGTCTTTCTTTGGTCGTTTGTTTTTAGGAGCCGGTTTGAGAAATTCCTGTATTCTGTCAATAGTTTTTTCTTTTTCCACAGAGAGTTAATGGGCTCTAAGTAGGGCTAATCAGCCTAATAATTTAACCGTAATGGTTTCTTCATTTTTTGCTGCAGAAGTAGGTTTTGGATCTGTCGTTTCTGTTGGAGTCTGAAACGGTTCAAGAGATGTTTCGGGATTTTTAATTGCTTTCCCAAAGCTGCAGTGTACGAATGGTTTGTTTCAGGAGTTCTATCATGTACAATGTTACGGTCTTCCTAGATAGATATATTTTTGATAAATTTAACGGATTGAATTTCCTTCTCTAGTTTCCATTTGGGACAAGATTCCGAGTAGGAAGCATGATTTCCCTTACAATTAAAACAATTTCCAAAATTTTTACAAATTCTTTCTTCATGTGTCGGTTCAGAGCAGCAAGGACAGAGAGCAGACGATCCACGACATTCTGGTTAGTGTGCCAAATCGCTGACATTTGAAGCAGCGAACAGGATTTGAAATGTCAGATATCACAACTGATATAATCAGCAGTAATTTTTTCGGGAGAATTGGTTTGTCGAACTTTAATATGACATGACGAGTTGGGATGATTTGTCCATCTCTTTTCAAAGTGATGCGGCGTGCTGCAATCACTTTTTGAGCTTCAAGCTTTGATACAAATTCTGCATCACTAACCATCAAAAACTCGTCACTCGACATCACTCCTCTTGTATAGTTGAGAGATGCATGAGCAGAAATTGTGATTGGAATGTCACCAAATTTTGTGAAAGATAAAAGTTGTTCAGATTGCTTCAGTGACGAAGATTCTACTAGTAAATCACCAGATTTCATTTTTTTATCGATTGTACAATTCAAGCAAAGGTATATATATGCTTTTGAAATAAGAAAGACATGTTTTTCTGTTACCCCTCTTCATTATGAAGTACAAGGAATTTTGGAGGACGCCTTGGCAATTCATTTGATTTTAACCCATTGATAAGAACCCATGCGATACAAGATAACAATTCTTGCCCCGACGGCACTGTCCACCACGGAGCCCAACAGGAGAAGGAAGTTGCTGGATGTAGGCATTCCCAGCACTTGCCTTGCATAGTAGCCAGGATCTATACTTTAAGGGCCACTTCCAGAAACATCTACCACCCTTAACACAAAGGCCCAGAAGTTACCACTGTCGCTTGATCCCCTTGAATGGCTGAGATACCGACCGATTGATAACCTGGCACCAAAATGTGCCACCAGTTTAATGGATTGCCCCGCACGGCCAACACGTGGGGGTATATGGCTGCTCATGAGAAGCAGGAAGCAAACAGAGCGGCAACAGCTTCTGATGGAGAGCTCCCTCGTCTATCCTCGAGGGAAGGAAAGAAAAAGCAGAAACTCAAGGGGAGGAAAAACTAGAAATAAGACCAAACAGTAGGGTACCTCGGAGTCGTGAAGATGTGCACCTGAGGAGATGCTTGCTTAGATTCTCAGAAATAAATTGCAAGTGATAGGAAAATATATTCATTTTTTGAACATAAGTGGAGTAATATGAGTATTCATCAGTTGATTTTTAATCCAGGAAAATACTTTTAGTTGTATGAATATTCTTGAATTAAATTTAAGAGTATTCAAAGTGATTTCGTTTTAAAAATGTGACAGATTTATAAAGATGCAAATAATGCTAATATTAGTTACAATCAAATTCTTAGACTAAAACAACACATATTTTAGTACAGTGGTACTTTCAGTTCTTTATAAGTATATAATTCTGACTGGGCCTAATCAAGCAAAACAGAAATTTTTTTTATTATTCAACTTTATTCATTAATTAGCCGCCTTTGGCGACCACCCTGTTCGCCGAGAATATGATTTAAATATAATCTTGCCTCATTTTGCGCTCATGGTTCCCTTCACAACGAAATTTAAACTTCAGATTGTGGTGCATATTTAACCCAAGTTCTTTTAGTGCCTTGCACCTTTTCTGTTCATTGTATACAAAAATGTCTTTAATGGAGTAAAATATTTTCCCATGTCACGTAACATTCAATTACACGTTGTCGGCCCCATCTTCACGTTCTTATTCTTTTTCAAAATATGCATTTGATTTCAACATTACCTAGCCGCATTCTGCGACCAGCTTGATCGCCGGAAAAAAAATTCCAACTGTATCTCTTGTGCGTAATTTTATATTCATGGTTCCCTTAACAAAGTAATTTTAAACTTAAAGTTATAGACATTTAAACCGCGTTCTTTTCGTAGAC
Organism: Araneus ventricosus; assembly: GCA_013235015.1. NCBI lineage: Eukaryota > Metazoa > Arthropoda > Arachnida > Araneae > Araneidae > Araneus > Araneus ventricosus. The sequence goes on along the minus strand of BGPR01009803.1, from coordinate 46,919 downwards.
TTGCACTTGTTCTCTTCCTTATCTATATTAATGTTAAATACGCATTTGATTTCAACATTAAACTGCCGCGGCACATTTTACGTCCAGCAGCATGCTAATTGGCTTAAAATATGCTGATAAAAAGAATTAAAGCATAGAAACGATAATCTTTCCGTTTATTGGGTATTGCATTATATACTTACTATCTTGAGGACTTCCTTTACAGATTACACAGAAACATCGATTAAATAAAAGAAGAAAGTAAAATCCACAGTTAGATATTTTTTTGGCTTTCAACAATGGAAGAGAAACATGCAATTAGATATTTGTTTAAAAAATGAAAATGGCTTGAAACGTGTTGCAACAATGAAATGCTGTAAATTACGCCGAAAAATATTTTTAAAAATTTATTAAAATTAGAGAAAAACTAGTACGAGAAGTTAATTCATATCACTGAAAAGTAATTTTTTTTTAATTTTCAGATTGGATAAAAATGATTTTTTGCTGTAATATTTTCAGAAGTTATTAAGGAAGAACTCCAAAATTTAGCTTCCTTTTTAATTAATTAAAATTTCAAGAAAAAAACGGCACCGAGGTGCACATTTCCACCCTCCAAAGTATGTTTCTGCCAAATTTCGTTTCTAGCCCACACACAAAGACCTTTATTATGGATACAGATTCAGATTTACAACGCAAAATTAATCATCTTAAACATATTGCAAATATAAAAAAATTCCTCTTTAAAAGTTTCTTTACCTGAAACTAAATATTGTATTCTATAAAAAACTAAATGGTGCGTAGAAACGAATTCGAGAATATAATTTCTGAAAATTTGCATGAAAGTATCTCAACAAAAGCGCTCTACCGTTTATATTTGCAGATGGCTCATTTATTTTTCATCAATGACATAATCATGCTGATTACTTTAAATGTCAAAATACCTTGCGAAAATTCATTCCATACCAGAGCATCAGAATAGCATAAATGCTACAAGGATTCAAACATTTATGTTTTATGTTCCTAAAATGAGCTGCATATGTAAAAATATTTAAATATATTCAGACGAAATGTTCAATTAGACATACCATAATTATTCAGATCCTAATGCCATTAAAAATTTCAATTAGAATTCAATCAGAAATCATCAGAATCAGAATTCAGAAAGGAATTAAGAATCAATTTCAGGATGCGTGCCACCGAGTTTTCTACATGAAACTGAAGAAACTATATGGAAAAGAAACATGCAAATTTCACTTTATTTATCAGCCTTTCAGAAATAACAGATGTCTTCCGATTTCAAAATATAAATAAGTTTCAAATTAAAATCATTAACAATCTAAGCACAGTTCATTTAGAAATATGTCTGAGCAGAAAAATATAAAATATGGAAAAATTCTACATATCAAATATGAAAGTTAAAATTTTCTAATAAAGTCTATAAGTCGCACAACTATGGAAGTTGCCGGTACTTATTCCAATTAAAACGAAGATTTTACTCCTTGTTCATTCCTTCCACGCATGTCCATCAAGCTTCCCGTGCACGTAGAAACCAACTTTTAGACGGCAGTTGAGTGCATCCATATTGGACTCTTCCCTCCCCTCTTATGTCTGTATGTGTTTCTCTAAACAATGCGTATCTAGAGAATCTCTGTTAGGAAATCTTGCCCTACATATTTCACATTTGTGAGGCAAGGGTTTGCAGATTAGAGTGTGTTTTTTAAAATCCTCTTTTCTTGCATATCTTCTTCCACACACATCACATTTGAAGAGTTTTAAACCAGTGTGCGTGCAAAGATGGTCCTGTAGATCACATTTTTGATTGAAAATTTTTGAGCACTGACAGCACTTGTAAAAAGGTTTTTCCTCGTTTTCAATTTTGTGATCATATATTTCCCTATTACAAGCCCTGCAGTAAGTATAAAAATAGTTTATGTGATCTATAGAGTGGTCTTCTAACAGAGTCTTACATTGGAACTTTTTCTCGCACACAATACACGCGTATTCACTATCATGAAAACCCTTTTCTTTTATAGGATATTCCTCTCTGCATATTTTACAGAAGAATTTAGGACGGTGGACGCGATTATGCATCTGTAAATTAGAATTTTTATTGCTCTGATATCCGCAGACACAGCATACATAAAGTTTTTTTCCTTCCTCTTCAGTGAAGTGGTCTTCGATCTTCTTACAGCAACCCCAACAGAGTGTCAAAAAATATTCTTTGTGATCTACAGAATGATGATTTAGCAGAGTCTTACATCGGAATTTTTTCCCGCACACGTTACATGAGTGATCAATATCATGCGAATCCCCTTCTGTATATTCCTTTGAGCATAAGTTGCAGACTTTTTTCGGACAGTGGATGTTGCTATGCATCTGTAGAACACCCTTTCTACTAGAAGTATAAGTGCAGATGCAGCATTCGTAGAGATATTTTTCTCCGTGTATTTTGAAATGTTTATCAATTTTCTCGTCGCAAACCCTACAAGTAAACGTTTTCTCATCTCTAAGCACTACAGACAGTATTTCTAACGGATTTCCAGACTGAAATTTCTCTCCAAGTAAGTCTTGCACGTTCTCGTTCCCACGGAAATTGGATGGACCTGGGACTACAAGGATATCATCTATGGAAGGTAAACGCTTTACAATAGATACTACGGAATCTGTAATTTTACCAGGTGCATTGCATTTTTGAGAACTTTGAAGAATACTGGTATCCGATGCAATATTTTGACTGACGGTTAAATGTCTCTTTTTGCCTAAATTACCAAGTACTTGCATTCCTTGATTAAATGACTGAGATTCTTCGACGTTTAGGAATTCATGATGAATATTGACCGAATGGCTGTTGTCAAATGCCATACGATTTGTTGCTGCTGTACATGTCTCCGGGACGAAATCGCGATTTCTGCCTGCTTTCTTGCAGATTTCTTGCCTGCTTTGTTTGTTAGCTTGAATGTTATCCGTTATCTTCCTGTCGTTTGATTCATTCCTCTTCCTATTGTGCGCAAGAACCGTACTACCCGGTTGCATGTCATTCGGAACCAGACGATTTCTTGATCCACTCGCTACTTCAGTATCTCTCGCTGCTGCTACTTTCGGATGAAAGTTGTCAGCCATTCCAGTGTCTGTGGCTGCATCGCTATTACAGTGGAAACAGTGAGGTCTTCCAACAGGAAGGCTGTTTCGAGAGCAGTTTGGGCATTTGAAAGGAAACATTGCCTTCTTTCTTTTTAGAAGTTACGCGATTTCAAGAACTGCAGCATTTGAACAACAAAAGGGAGACGTATTTTATTAGCTTTGCATATTCTCTTAACCGTTCATTTTGAAAGCCAAAGTCACGTGTCCTGTTTTGATCAATATTGCCATCGACAAAGTTATTTTAACAAAATTTCTTCCATTTTCATTATGATGCTGCTTGGGAATATTTGAAACGCACATTTTTTAAGGAAACTCCATTGGCTGAATGTCTTGCAATAAATGGGTGTTGGTAAGCAATGTGCAATCACTTTTGGCGCTGGAGTGTCGTGAGTTTCAGGCCAGATTCCACGGAGCCTTCACCATGTACATATGCCTGGTGAAAGTTAAATCTGCCGAAATGAATCTATAAACCTGACGCTGAGAGTGATTTAAAAAGTCAGAAAAAAATTTGGAAGTTTTACAAGTTCCGAATTTGTGATATATTTTATTCACAAACGAATATATGTTTCGCGTTTTATGTACTGTTTCTTATTATGACCTGGTTGAAACGGAAGGGAAAATATTCAGATTGCAAGAATAGATACACCGTTTTTTGCAGGGATGGAAGGCCCGACAATTATAAAGGAGGTAGAAATACAGTATTGAAAAGGTCCTGACAACAGTTAAAATTGTATCAAATTCGAGGCGAGTGCTTAAGGTACTAAATTCCTTAAAAGAAAGAAGACATTGTATGAACGAAATTAAAAAGACTATTTTGTAAAATAGTAATGGAACTGAATTATTCTGGATCAAAGCCAATGAAGAGTGGTTCATAGGTGAAGAACAAGCCGACTTTTGGAAAAAAGGAACGGAAAGATAAAATGTAAATTGTAATTTTGATATATCAGTATTTAAAATCTGAATTGAAGGTAAAAGCCATATTAGGGATCTGATGCAATCAAAGTGGACAGGATTTAAAAAAAGAAAAATAAATATTCTTTGAGACTTCTACAGGGAATGGACTTCTACCTGAACCAAATTGTTATCAGACGCCATGGCATTAGAACACAACAAATTTTTAGACCACAATAGGAAGGATTCTTTACGAAGGATTCACGCAGCATCTATAACAAATCAGCTGGAACATTTAAGCACATAATAAAGTACTGCAAAGTTTAGACTGAGGCAAGACTTAAATGGCTGTCTGTCTCGGACAACAGATATTTTAGGGCATATTAATTAAAAAAGGTGCTAAAATAAAAAAAAATAGTTCAAGTACTCTCAACAATTAAATTCGATTCGAAATTGATTTCATGGCTCAAATTACGACATTTTTTATATTATTAATTTAAAATTACTAGGTCTTTCTTAATAGTATATTATACGGACATGCATTTTATGTGAATAAGTTGGCTGCCCCTGTTAATCAAGTGTTGCTGCGCTTTTCGTGCTGTGTTGAGATGCTATGCGGAGGCCTGTCGTTTCATCTGTATGGATTCGACCGGAATGGGGTTCAACTTGAATGTCATGGGAGCTAAGATGCCTTTGTGACAAGAGCTCGATTTTTGGGTCTGGCACTGAGATTCGAGTGTAGAGGTGATTATTAATTTGTTTTCAATGAGATTCGTTGTGTATCTAGGTCTGGTCTAGATTAATTCTGTTGGTTTGAGTCTTACTTCCTTAATTTTGTGTACCGTGTACGTTTTAAAAGTGATTTTTTGGATAAAGTATCGTTTTATTCTTCAAACCACGATTCAAATTAAGAAGAAATCCTTCTCAAAAGTGATCATTAGATGCTTATTGTACTTTGCAAATCGCATTCGCAAATTAAATTCCTTAAAAGACTACGCAATTACTTTGATTAGACACCAAAACAAGTAGTTACGATCTCAGTGTAATTCCTTCTAAAATTGTTAGAATAAAAAAAATTCCATAAAGGTTTCATAAGTGTTTTGAGGGTGAAGTATGAATGCAACTCAATGTCCCCTTGGCTAAGAGCTAAATGTTAATTAATATATGTATAAAGAAGAATATGTTCTTTCTACAGTGTTATGGTAGTGAAAGATATTCAAACTTTTATTGCTTTAACATCGAGTTCTAAGTACTTTTCTTTCATTGCTACAACCTAGTTAGCTTTCGGATTTATTTAACTTCACCTTTCGTACAAACTTAGGAAAACAAAATTCTTTTTCACTTTTCTCATGTAAAATCCCTTACGAATTGCGTTTTCTTCTATTGGCGACATTACCATTATCCGCTATTAACAGCATTACTTATGCTTACACCTAAGTGGTACGTGTACCTCTGTGGGTAAGCATACCACAGATTAGGAACCTCCGCTTCAGATGGGGAATCAACATTAAAGAATTCGTAATTCCTTTATAAGATTCATAAGGTCTTTAGAAGGATCCATTAACCATAACGTCTATTAATATCGTACTTAAAACCACAATTTCAGATACTTCAGAGTACAACATCTGCAGTTTAGACACAGCAACATTAAGCTACTTGTTTTGTTTGCCACCCGACCGGAATGTAATACTTATGACCTCTAAAGAGCATGTTAAGTAAACGGTCTTTCAGAAGATGTGCCAGTTAGAGGATTGATAAGTTACTTTATATTATTAAACAATGAAAAATACATTACACGGAATGTTGTTCACCAAGAGGTTTTTTGAATAAACAAATATTTAATTAATATGTAAATAAAAAAATATTTCCTGTCATAAAGCATATGTTTATTTTATTTGTTTCCAATCAGTGTTAAACATTTCTCTCGCATATATATCTATTTAAACACGTCAAATTTGAAGGGAAATCTCTCGAAAGAAGAGGCAATTTGCACCCGTCAAACTATGACAGGTGATTTCTAGTATATATATAATTTGTATATTGTATAATATAATTGATCTAATTTGGGCGCTTTGCATTAGATAAATAGAACTAATTGTTAACCACTACTAATAATTAACTGTATCCGTGACGCCACCGTTGAACTTCAAAGTATTGCGTCAGCACGTCTGAACGCGTGTTTGCACCAACTTTACCACTTGGGTGAGTTGTTAGAATTTTCTCTTCTTTTTTTTTTATGAGTATGATTTCCTTTTAATATTTGGTTTTTCCGTACACGTAAATATTTAATTGTTTTTTCCTCTGTTCCAGGGAAGCAAGCTTTTTTTAGCAGTTGGGTTTAAGCTTGCGCAGAAAATGCCGTTAAACAATTTATACGCTCGTAAGGGATTTCCCTGTTGAAAACGCATCCTTTACGTTAGCGTTCTATTTATTTTTATATTGTTCGCCCTCTTTTTTATAAAATAGATTTGTATATTCATTCTTTGGCACAAAACTACATAAATTTTCCGGAAGTCGTGTCATGAGAACCATTGCAATAGGTAGACTTCCTATAGGGAATCGACATAAAAAAGATATATACTCACTAACGTTTTGTCTCGATGGCGCTCCCTAAGAATAGCGCCCCGGAGCGTCTATACCACATTACCTCGGTCGTTACGCCCACTGCCTATAAAGCATAGTCTGGGATACTGCTATGCAGAACTGAAACGATAAATGTTCTCAAAGACATGAGAAAGGTTTGCGAAATACCTGGAAACATGTATTCAAAAAATTTTTGACTTTTATTTTGCTTGTAGTTTGTTATACTTATCTTCTAAGAGAATAATGAATATTTTGTTAATAGATTATTGAACCCATCAGACGTCTTTTGATACCTATACGCTGTTGACTGAGAAAACCATATGACAACTTCAGATACATTCTCATTCACTTTTAAGAAAAATCACAAGTTATGGGATTCAGTTCGTACGAAAACCTCCGGGTAAATAAAGTGTTAAAGACAAACTACTTAGGCACTGTTTGCCTTGGTCTGAACTTACATTTAAATACTAAGTGGACAATAACGTGTTAGACTCGCAAGAAATATTCGATTATGTGTATGTGAGAGTTCAATATAGTTTAGTTATATTAACATCCCGTTTTGAAGCAAGACGAGGGCTATTTTGGGACGGAATTCGTAATTTTGAACCTCTGTCAGATGACGACGACGACACTTGATCTGGCGCTCCATCTCCAAACTTCCGCACCACACCAGTGAGAGTTCGTGCGCATGTGAAAAAGAGTAGAAATATTCCTCGCTTCTATTAATTTTGGGTTCTCAAATATTTGCTTAAAAGGTGATGTCAATCAAAAACTAATCATTCACCATCAACATATGAAATAAGGATGCAGAACTGAAGCAAAATTAGACAAAAGCAAACTAACACAATGTACAGAGAAAAGTCTATAATGAGTATTCTACAAAATTTAATGTGATCATCTCATTAAAACAATTTAAATAAGTAATTATGAATGTATATTTCGTTTATCCGTTGAAATGTTTCATACATTTTAACATGTATGTTTAACATTTTAACATGTATGTATAACTTTTAAGGCACTTGATCGTTAGAATGTGAAGTAATCAATTAAAAGTGACAGAAAAAATAATTTATCTCTGTCAGCGGAGGACTTTTCATTATTCTATTGCTGTCCCTCAATCTAGGAAAATATTTTTAGCTGCCTATATATCCATGAATAAAGTTTACTTGCAGACATTCCAAAGTGACAGCAGTTTGAAAATGCGAAAGACGTAATATATAATCCTAAATATATAATGTATGTAAACTTTAAGCGTTAATCTATTCTTAAATCGAAACAACACGCAGACATTTCGGTGTGATTGTCTATAAATTTGGTATGAATATCGAATTCTACTACTCATGTTAAATCAAACAAAATAGAAAATCGGACTTCTTTTTCAACTTAATTTATGATTATTATGCATAGTAATCTCGGCCTAATCACACCCTATAAGCACAAGATATTGTACGATATCTCCACGACAGTTCCCGCCATTCTGAATGCCGTACAATATCGTGATAATATCATAATATTGTACGACATCTTGTGTACACACGAAAATGAAAAAAACCACACTTCAGAATTCGTTTTACTAGAAATTAGCTATTATATTCTAACTCAAATGAAATGGCACAGAACTAGTAAAAATAAACGAGATAATTATTCAGTGAAAAGTTGCTTACAAATATGTAAAGGAAGCACTCAACTATTTAACCCTCTATTAGTCGATATATCTAACAAATACACATGCTGTATGCATCCATCAGCTGTTTTAAACGCACTGTAATTTGAATTTTTCCAGCAGAAAGCTCATTTAGATTCTTATTTGGACTAAATATTATAGTTATAAAGGAAAAATGATTAGTTTAGTTTTAGTAATATTAACGTTCCGTTTTGAGATACATTGCGGCCATTAAAGAATGAAAATGACTGCAGACAACGGAGTGTTAAAGTTTTCAGAAGACGCATTTATTTATTGATTTTTTTCTAGTAATGATTATAAATTATTAATGGAATAAGTACGCTTATTCTTCTAAAAAGAGTAATATCTTGAACAGAGATGGCCCGTGGGGCCAAAGCGGGTGTGTGAAAAAAATCTTTTAAAAGACGTCAGAAATAAAGTCACATATTTTTTTTTTAACTTGTTGAATATATTATGTTAGTTTCAAAAAAACCACCATTTAATTTTAAATAAAGCTGAAATCTAAACGTTCTCACCATATTATTATTAAGTCATATTTTCGGATGAAACATGCATATTTCTAAGTAAAAAATTTTTTGACAGACATAATAGATTTTTTAAAAAATATGTTGGTTTGAGGGAAAGGGTGGGTATCGTAATCCTACCCGATCGGTAAACTTACTTCCGGTCGCTTCTGATCTTGAAGAAAAACTGGAAGTATAGAGTAATTTATATAAAATATATTTATCTTTAATCCTTTGAAGGCAGGTACGGCGTATAATGTGCGCCACAGTTCACCAATCTCGAGATTGAGGTGTAGGAAATCCAGTAAACGTAGAGGATAGCGGCTAAATTTCGGACACAACTGAGTATATTATTCATCCATTCAAACCCTTAATCTTAGAATTCTATGAAAAATAAAGTTTTATATAATTAAATAAGCGCAGAGTTTTAAAAAAAACGAGATGGCGTATAAAGTACGCCAACCGGATCTGAGTGTTCTAAAAAGTTATCTGTCCTCAAAGGGTTAAGTGCATTTATATGAAAAACAAGCGTATTGCCGTGAAGCAATTTATCTTATCTTATTTTTGTTTATCACATAGGCCAGACATATCCTAAAATCAACCAATAATTTTAAACTAGCGCGTTGTGTATAAGCAATAACCCATAGTTGCATCCAGGCCATGCCTCATGGATGCTGAGATAGCATGAGATACATCAATCAGACATTTCAAAACATAGCTATCTTTATTATATGACATAGACAGAATTATAAAAGAAATTGATGAATTAATTTACACAGCATGATGTCAGCCCTTTTCTCGCAATATCGCAAAATCTTAACAAAATAAACAATTAATAAGATTCTCTAATGTAGGCAAATGATGTAATTGTGCTCATTGCACAGTCACACACAAATTAAAATAATTTTGTTACCAAATATTCATGCAATTCAGAAACATTACATTGCATCATAACACAAATTAAGCCTAGTAAATATACGCACCTACATGAAAACACGAAAGAAAAAACTCTTGATTATTTCTAAAATGAATTTCATCTCACCATATAGATATCAATTAAACCCACCTTCAGTTCCACGTCAACCATATTCCTTATTACTATATATAGTCTTAGCAAATCTTATTCAAAAGATTTATTTATGATAAATTATTTTTTTCTTGTGGCCTGAAACACAGTTTGTCGCAGACCTAATTTTATCAGTTTCACAAACTGCGATGCTAACCACCACCAACACAAATTAATTTCTTCTATAAGTTACTCGATATCGCAGGCCTTTCCGTTCAAAATTGTTAATTTATTTACCCAGACACATAATGATAATACTGTTTGAGGGTAATCACTGTGAGCGATCGAGTTTTTGCACTATTTTAATTATTTGATTATCTCACGCGCCATAATTGATAGTACTCACAGGGTTTATTTCCTTAATTTTTGTATGAGCAAAGATGAGGGTGCAGACATGGAAAATCAATTTTATAGGAGAGAACAACCTGAGAAGGCAAATTCGCAGGCCCTTTCTTTTGGTCAGTAGTCCAGGGCGCAATCCACAAAAATATCCCATTGATGCTAGCAGATGTCTGCGTGGGATGTCAGGGCATTCGGGCCCTTCCCGACTAAATCACAACTTTGTCTCTCGTTAAATTTTAAACTTACGCAATACGAGAATAAGCTTCTTCCTACCCCGTTGTCTCCTCTTCAGAAATGCGCGCTAACCGTGAGGCCAACGGGCACCCCTCACGGCTATTGATAAAACTCTCAAGTTCATTTTTCCTTACATTTTTATATTTCTCTGTCGTTCTATCCGTCACCCGTCTATCTGCCTCTCCCAGCAACGCCAAAAGCTCCTTCACAAAGATCCAGCTCATACCATTGGTCAAAATACGTCATTTACGTCAGAGAAAGTTCGAGAGCGTCGGAGGCAAGCCCACGAATTTCTAGGAATTCCGAGGGGAGGGGGCACATCCTGTTAAAGTGCTGTCCGAAAAAAAATGGCGGAGAGACTTAACTTTGAAGAGAACACAAATACATTAACAAAGCTAATAGAATTAAGCACAGTTATATTGAATTTCTTTTAACTCAAGGCTTTAATAGTGAACATTAATTTCAAAAAGAATATGTTGTTCTTAACACAACATAATATCCTTCCTGTTCGAGAAAAAAAAATTATGCAATAATTTTTTTTAATGTAACTAAAGAGGACAAGAAGAGGATAAAATTTTAAAGTCACAAAATTAAAAAAAATGGGAAAAATCTACCACTGCACATTAATCACAATTACCCATGCCAAAATAAGGATACTTCTTCAAAGCTTGAAATCATGAAATGAAATAGTGTTTACAAAAATATACATAAAAGAAAAGCAACATCATATATTTCAAACACAGTATACACAGGATAGCACAAAACATATTAACTTCAGATATAGATTATAAATGATGAAATAAATGCATGAAAATAAGAATAATAAGTAAAAAATATTAAATATGCAGCTCAAATCAAATACAAAACCAAAGAAATTACTATTTGTAAATAGAAGTACATAGAAAAAGTCTTTTGCCAAAATGCAATAGAAAAATCAAATCAATACATGGAATTAAAAAAGGGATATGCATGATGCATTTCAAAACCAGAAATTTGTTACATTTCAAGAAAAAATCCTGTTTGCTGAAAACCAATTACAACATAGTAAAATTCACATAATTCCCATCACTGAAGAAAAAATAACAACAAACCTGAAATTGCAAAGCACAGCATATAAAATAATCAAATGTACCACTTTCACAATAACTTTTCTGAGACTATTTGGACAGAAAACAGGTAAAATCTTGTTAGAGTGCAAAACATAATTATCCAATATTGATCACTCAATATATGTTTAAATGTTCATTAATTCTTTGCACAAACCGTTTTAGAAAAATTTGATCAAGACAATAATAAGAGATACATACTGTTACAAACATGGAAAGTCGCTTCCCAGCAATGCGAGTCTTATGGTTGGGAAGAGAGTTTTACAAGGTTAAGCATGGAGTGACCTCAGTGACAGTTATGGCACCCTGACCTTGGCTACAAACTTGGCGATTTGGCGACCTTGGCGACAAATAGATGATTCCCGAAAATGCAACCCTTTTCTCGATATTATTACTAGGAAAGGGAATACACGAGAAAACACCTTGTGACGTCACGGCCTGTCGGAGAGAATATTTAAGGACGGCACTTAGATCAGAGGAGAGTCTTTATCGACTGTGATCGCCTTGGGGCACGAATGCCTTTGGAGTTCTACCCGCAGTGCGAGCTGGTGAGCTGAGCGTTATTGAAGGTGCAGTTATGGTCTACTAGTTATTACTTATTTGCTGATTGTTTGTGTTGTTAGATAACAAAGTGCTGAACTGTTATTACCTGCGAATTGTTACATTGGTAATCTGTGCAAGAACTATTGTTTCCTGTACCTGTGATACGTGTTTTCCTGCATATTTGTAAATAAATCTTCATTTTCCATTATCCTGCGTGTTGGACTGTTTACACCATACACCTACAGTAAGACATTTGGCAACACTGGTGTCCAGAAATGGGATAATTGTGTATGGTGAAAACGAGATCTCAGACAAAGATGGCTGAGAACGCTGATCTACTTGCTCTGCTAGCCGAGATGAAGAAATCAATGGAGAAAGGACAACAGGAAATGAGGAAAGGACAAGAAGAAATGAGGAAAGGACAAGAAGAAATGAAGAATCAGATCCAATCACACGTCGAAAGCAAAGTCGGAGAAATTGAAGATCATGTCAACAGTTGCATAGAGAAAATAGAAGAAGATGTCCAAAGTGTGAAAAGAGAGATTGGAGAGGTAAAGGGCGAGGTTGAAAGGAAGATCTAGGAAGTGGAAGACAAAGTACAAGGAAAGATAGAGGAAGTCGAAGAAAAAGTTCAAGTGAAGATCGGCGACCTAGAGAAGAGGCTCAGTGAACTCGAGGACAGACCAATCAATTTTCCAGCAAATCCAGGCCTCACGTATTCCAGACCAACGGTCAAATCCCTGACATTCGACGGACAAACGTCTTGGACTGTTTTCAAAACTCAGTGTGACGTTGTGAGCTCTGCGAACGGATGGAATAATCGTGTGAAAGCCAGTCAACTTGTGGCCTCTCTCCGAGGATCAGCGGCGGAGGTTCTCCAGGGAATTTCTTCTGATAAGTTGACGGACCTTACGACCATCGAGAATGCTCTAGAAGCTCGATTCGGAGATAGTCACCTTACCCAGTTTTATAGGACTGAATTGAAGAAGAGACGGCAGAAGCCAGGAGAAAGCCTTCAGGTATTAGCCGCCGATGTGGAGCGACTAATGAGCCTGGCCTACGCCGAGTGCCCTCAGGTTTTCCGAGAGAGCCTAGCAGCCCAGTACTTTGTCGACGCTATCAGAGATGAAGATACTCAGCACGCAACAAGGTTGATGGATGCCAAAGACTTGAAATCAGCCTTGGCAAATAGCATGAAATATGAGGCTGCGAAAACTGTTTCCAAAACATCCCGAAATGTAAGATCGATAGAGGTAGAGGATGGTACTGGGAAAGAAAAAGATGAAAAATTCGATTGTTTAATAATTTTTCCAAAGTTTTCAATAAACAGTCATGTTGCTGGGAAGAAGAACACTCCTCGACGAAATCCGAACGTGACTTGCTGGAAGTGTAACAAAAAGGGGCACGTACAGAGGGAGTGCCAGACAATTTCTCCCAACCAGGAAAACTAATGTATGCCGTCTTACGGGGCGAAGGCTGCCTTTTCTCAATAAAGCCCCTGAGGAAGGACTAAAAGTTTCCGCGCTTTGCGGAGGAAGAAATGGACTCTACTTGGAAGGATCTATTTGCGGTATCCCTTGTTTGATGTTAGTGGACACCGGCGCCAATGTCACTCTCGTAAGGACAGACTTGGCCCAAAAATTGAAGGGAAATTTTATTTACACGGCTCCTAACATTTCTTTAAAGACCGCTACTGGTGAAAAGGCGGAGATACACGGGAAATTGGATGCAGCAATTGAATGCGGATCTAGAAAATTCCTACACAAAATCTACGTAGCTGACATCACCGATCCCTGTATTCTCGGTCTGGATTTTCTACAAAAATTTAACTTCATGGTAGACCTGGAGAAGAACGAGATTCGGACATGAGGAGAGGAAATTCCTTTGCTTTCAGCCAGTGCAGAGGATTCAAAGTTATGCTCTGTATTGGCCAAAGAGAAAACTATTATACCAGCAAGATCGGAATGTCTTATCCAGGGAGTTTCAGAAGCTTCTGGAAAATTCAGATACTCCGTAACGGATTTCCCTAGCCAAGTTTCCCAGAAAGGTGTCCTTGTGGCGGCCACACTCGTTGATTTAAAAAAAGAAGCCATCCCCGTTCGAGTTCTGAATTTGGACCATAAATCCCAAGACCATCGACAAAGGAGCTGTTATTGCGACGTGTGAGCCAGTGGTGGACATCGTTGCTCGTCCTCAAAAATTTTCCGAATCACTACGTCTCCCGTCAATCTTGGAGAATCTTGAAGGGCTTAATGAAGAACAACGAATAGCAGTGAAGGAATTGCTACAAGAATTTCAGAATTTGTTTTCTGCTAGTGACTCTGATGTCGGCCGCTGCAATATGACTCAGCATAGAATTAATACAGGTAATCATCCACCAATCAAGCAATATCCAATACGTTTGCCTATTGTAAAGAAAGAGGAAGCGGATCGCTTAGTTAAAGAGATGGTGGATAACGGAATAATAGAAGAATAGTCAGGACCTTGGGCTTCGCCTATTGTGCTTGTTAAGAAGAAAGATGGGTCGACACGTTTCTGTGTTGACTACAGGAAGTTAAACGAGATTACGATAAAGGATAGTTATCATCTACCACGGATAGACGACACACTGGATGCTTTGAACGGAAGCCAATGGTTCTCGACATTAGACTTGAAAAGTGGATACTGGAAAGTCGAGATCCAACCTGAAAATAAAGAAAAGACAGCCTTCACAACTGGACAAGGACTCTGGCAATTTAAGGTAATGCCTTTCGGACTTTGTAACGCCCCTGCCACATTCGAACAATTAATGGAGACAATATTGCGTGGACTTACGTCTGAAGCCTGCTTAGTTTATCTTGATGACATTATTATTGTAGGACGAACATTTCAAGAACATCTTAATAATATTCGTAAAGTATTCCAGAGACTGCAGAAAGCTAACCTCAAGCTAAGTCCAAAGAAATGCAGATTCTTCCGAAAGGAAGTTTCTTGTCTTGGACACATAATTTCAGCAGACGGAGTTAAAACCGACCCAGAAAAGACTAAGGCAGTAGTTGATTGGCCTCGTCCAGAGACAGTACACGATCTCCGAAGTTTCCTTCGACTTTGCACCTATTACCGTCGTTTTGTAAGAAATTTCTCTGCAATAGCAAGACCCCTACATAAACTAACTGAATCTAGATCAAACTTTAAATGGACCGAAGAATACGAGAAGTCTTTCAATAGTCTAAAACAGGCTTTGACAACGTCCCCTGTCTTGACCTATCCCAGGACAGACAAGGAATTTATCTTGGATACGGATGCTAGTAATGAGGGAATAGGAGCCGTGCTCTCTCAGAAGATTGGAAACGAAGAGTGTGTCATCGCTTACTTCAGCAAGAGCTTGGGTAAGCCAGAAAGAAATTATTGTGTCACGCGTAAAGAATTACTAACCATTGTGAAATCTATAGAGCATTTAAACCACTACCTCTATGGACGAAAATTTCTTCTCCGGACTGATCATGCATCCCTTAGATGGCTTTTGAATTTTAGGGATGTGTTTCCGCCTGACCAAAAGAAAACTCCGTCCGAAGGGATCTGGTTTCTCTGCGGTAACAAAACAAACGGATTTGAGTCTCAAAACAGGCCAGGAGCCAGTAAAGATGCAGGCATTTCCGCTGTAGAAAGGAAACCAGTGGCATCCGATTCTTTTCGTAAATTTCCGAAAGGATTCGTCGTGTATTTGAAGCGAGAAGTGTGGGTTCGAAAGTCAAAAGGATCTTATAATTGGGTTCGAACACAGAAAACGGTGTACGGAAGGGGGGGGGGGAACAGCCACTAACTTGTTTTCGCTCTCACACTATGTCTTGCAAAAATATCAGACAATGTTTCTAATATAGCAAATAGGGAATGCAAGTTTTAAGTTAAACAAAGAAAATAATCAACATTTTGGATTTAAAATATATGCGGATTTTTAAATATAAGAAGTAGAAATTTGTATCGGCTTATAAAATTTGTATCTTAGCGAGTAAATACAAAAAGAATTTTGTCAATGCAACATGACAATATTCAGATGAAATATTGAACGATACAAGTTATAATCAATATGAGAAGTTATAATCAATATGAGGAAAAATAGGATAGTTTTTTGGAACTTGAAAATAATCATTGTCCTATAAAAAGACAAATTTAATAGATTTTTCACTTACATTTAAAATATATAGCACCATGCGTTGTACTGATATTTCTACGAGCAGCTACAGAAAATATAAGAAAATGTAACTCACAATTTTAATTTTATTCATCAGCATTTAAAAAAAAATGAGCAAAGCCGTGGGGAGGGAAGTAAAGCTGTATATGTAAAAAATATTTAGATATATTCAGAAGAAACGTTGCACAAGACATGCCATAAAATAATAAATTCAAATCATTATAATAGTCCCCATCATCAAAAAACATAAATTTCACTAGCATTTAGAATCCATTTCCATACACGAGTGACTGATTGTTCTACTAAATATTAAAGAAATTGTATGAAAAATAATGTGGAATTTCAATTTATTCATCAGTATTTCAAAAATTACAGTTATCTTCCGATTTCAAATTATCAAAAGTTCCAAATTAAAATCAATGAAAATTGAAATTATCGATTCGATAATTTCACTTCTTACGAAATTCCATTCGTAAGAACGAATTCGACAAATTAAATTTTTACGCGATAACGGCAAATTCTTAAAAGATTTTAAAAAGTGACGAATTCTTAAAATCGTTTAAGAATTTGTTCGAATTAAAGAGGATGCAGAACGAGGATAAAAAAATCCGTATGTCATGTTTTCATTTAAAAGGGAAAAAAACATTCTAAAATAAATAAGATAATCATTAAAATTATTATCACAATTGATTTAAGATGATTTATTATCACAGTTGATTAGAATAAAAGATGTGGAATTATTCTATCCATATTCTACAGGACATGTTTCTTATAAAATTGAAATTTTTCTTAGAATTAAAGCAAAGATAAGTTGGACACACACAAAGCAGCAGAATCATCCTGCATTAGTTGACGATTCGTCTCAAGTAAAACACTGGATAAGATAGGGTATGTGACGATCCAACGTGCATCGACGTCAAGGACTTTCAATTATGTAAGTAGCTTAGTTGCTGGTATTTCTCGCAGACAAAACAAAAATTTCTTTCCTTGTCTATCCGTAATCGTCTTGACGGCTATGCTTTCACCCGACAATTGAGCGCTTCCATACTGGACTCTCCCATCATGTCTGCCTGTGTTTTACTAAGTGATGTGCATCTAGAAAATCGCTGCTAAGAAATCTTGCCTCACATATTTCACATTTGTAAGGCAACGCTTTGCAGGTCCCGGGAATGTGTTTCTAAAATCCCTTTTCGGGCAAATCGTCTTCCACACGCATCACATTTGAAGAGACCTATACCAGTGTGGGTGTAAAGATGCTTCTGTAGATCACCTTTATTTTTGACAGTTGTTAGGCATAGGCAACACTTGAAAAAGGGTTTTCCTCATTTTCGATTTTGTGATCATATAATATTTCCCTATTACAAACCCTGCAGTAAGTTTGAAAATAGTTTTTGTGTTCTATAGAGTGGACTTCTAACAGAGTCTTGCATTGGAACTTTTTCTCGCACACAATACACGCATATTCACTATCATGCAAACCCTTTCCTTTTATAGGTACTTCCTCTCTGCAAATTTTACAGAAGAAACTACAAAAACTTGCAATACAAATGTTGTTGTACCCATGCCATACAGCAGATATTGCTTCGCTTGTATCTGCCGGTCCGTCCGAGGTGGACATTGAAGTATTTCCACTTTTTTGGATTTCCACAAGAAATTTAAAATCCTCCCATGTAGTTTGAGTGCCCACTTCTCTTCTTGGTACCAGAAGAATAAAGTCTTCATCTGTTGTCTGCGTGCTTCCCTCTTGGGTTGATTCCAGAAGAATAAAGTCCTCATATGTTGTCTGAGCGCTTGCTTCTGCCGCTGGTAAGTAATATGCAGGATTTGTATATCCCTGTTCCGTTTCTGGAGGATGATCCATTCCAGCAATGGCAGTTGTTCTGCCTTCTTCGCTGTCACAGGTAGAAGCAACGAAGCTTTTCAATTGAAATACTCACTTGAGAGCAGCGGAAGAAGTGAAACTAAATCCTTCCTTTCCCCCTTTTTTTGCGATAAAAATTCAGTGCAATTTCGTTTACTGCAATGCCTCCTCAGAAGAAGGCTGTCTCATTAATATTTACTCTCTAACTAAATAGCAGCGTCACGTGTATTGTTTTCATACTGTTGCCAATAAACTGTGTTTTAAAATTTTGTTTACTTATTCGCAATGAACTTGCCTCTTCTACAAAAAACTTTCATCTTGTCATTTTCTTGAAGAGGTTCAGAAAATTTATTTGGTGGGATACGTTACTATAGCATGTTTCTACTATTTTATAGAGGGCTTTCGTAAGTTTACTTTTAATTTTGTGTTAATGAAGCAAGAACAAGATTTATGACGTAGCAGCCCGTTTATGAATATGATTGTACAGGCATTATGCGAAATCTTATCGAATTAACTCGAAAATATAGTCACACATGATAATTAATGATGAATACCTTAGAGCAGCTGATATTCATTTTTCCTTTGAATAGTTTTGGAAAAAATCTGTGATTTTGAATCAATTTTTTCTCGAGAAAATCCCGCAAATCTTTTGAAGCCCGTCGAATGATTGGAGGCAATTTTAGAAAAGACATAAAGGCTTTCTGCGCTTCGAGACGATGGTCGACAGCTCAGAAGTCGTTTTCCTTGTTTTGTTCGGTTTTTTGCAGTATTTAATTTAACTGTTTGCTGATGATTCAGATTCCTTTAAGGGTTTTGTATATAAAAGAATATAATACATATAAAGACGTTTGGTTTCATATACTCCTAATTTTAGTCTACCATTTTTTTCTTTCCAAAAGTGAACTTTTTACAACATTTAGTCATGTTCCATATTATGTAATTTTTTGTTGCTATCTATGCTTAAGTGCATGCAACACATATATTTTTGTGTAGAAGCACATTAATTTCTGTAGGAATGTTTAATTATACCGCTGAGGTATAGCTTAAATAAAATAGATAATTCTTCCTTATTTTTCAACAAATTATTCATTAGTTCATACTGAAAATTTAAAATGATCTTAGTTTACACGCAGACAAAAATGGCGTCTTTTAAATTTATGGCTTTATTCATCGAACCCCTGATGTGAAGTACACCTCTTTCGCAAAGGATTATAAGATATACACCCGAAAGGGGCAAGCAGATCGAGAATTAACATACTCAATATCAGTTTTGCATATGTAAACCAGCGGGCGTGATCTCCCCTAGAATTTCTTGTATACTCCCTAATAAAGATGTCAACCTCTCTCGTCAATGAAAGTACACACCTTGAGCATGGTTGGGACCGTGATCCTTGTTGATCTCACACCCTGATGGGTAAGCCGATAGCGGTGGGGCACGTCATACGTCGTAGTCGGCCCGTAACGAGTACTCAGATTTTTATTGCTTACCGAATCGAAGATAGTGGCATGGCCACAGGGATGGCCAATGCACGCGGGAATGTCCATAATCCTCCTCTTCCTACCTTCACATATCAGGGCACAATGTGACGCGTTTTGTATTTCTTTGTATGAGGAAAAAGTAATCGAGTGTGCATTTTGGATGCCTTTGTTTCAACCGATTGAAAACAACATTTTACACAGATCTACAATTAAGGTTGAAGACCACATATCAAATTTTCTTTGTCTAATTCTTTGCGTCTTAGAGCTATCGAGTTCACATTCACATAAATATACAGATCGATATGCAGTCAGTTCGTCGTCGGATTTGGTCCAGATTGTGACACAGATCTAAAGATCTGATGATAAAACTCTGGGCAAAATTTTATTCATCTAGCTATAAAACTTTTGGGGCTATCGTGTTGACATGCATTCGGACAGACAGACTTCCCGTGGACGTATTTCCCATAGAATTTGACAGAAATCTACAAATTTGGTGCAAAGACTGCATACCTTTACTTTCCACTACGACGCACCCCTGAATCCAGATATAAAAATCTCCGGTTTGCAGTTTGTGGGTTAGTATGCGTAGAAATTTTATTGAACAAACAAACAAACAAAAAGGCGAAAACAAAAAGTTTACATACAGTGTTTTAACATCGACGGAAAACATGTGAAAATTATAAGAACAAAAAAAAAATGTGTGTTTGCATATGAAAAGAAAGACTCGAGAAGCAAGAACAATTTTAAGGCAGGTCCCAAAGGTTCGTTGCATCTATATACTTGTAGGAGGACTGATTAGGGTCCTATGTATTGAACCTCTAGAGGGTCTTGGGCCATAAGTCTGAGGTCTTGGTGAAGGAGAGAAATCTGAGTCAAAGCGACAGGCAGACATGATTCTAAAAATGTGCTTCCTTTTTTTCGGACCCAGGGAGGTCTCAAACGTGGAGATTCATACGAATCTCGAGTTCCAATATTTTGACAATTACAATACAGGGTGGTCATAACTTATTGGACCCATTTCGAAAATTAATAAAAAAGAAACAGATAATGTTGCATCTGCGTTTTTTTTAATAAGAGAGCAAAAAAAAGTTGTTTTTTTTAGATAAGTGGCGTAACAATACGGCATTCTAAGTTTGCTACAGCGAGAGATTTCTACACGCAATGGCTACCGATCAGCAGAAGCCGATTCGCGTTTTCTGGTTTCCTTTTTCAGTTTTTCTTGAATGTGTTCAAAACTGTTCAGTTTTCGAATTACAATTGGTTTAACAAATTAAAGAGCGCAAAATTCCCTACAAATAAATACTTTTATTTTTCTGCCAGCTTTAATAGTTTCGCAGATAACGACTCTAAAAAATGGAAGATGTCCTATAATTTACGACCTCCTAAGACCACAATAAGAGCACGTTAACTATCTGAGAAAGAAAAGAAACAGTTTTTAAATGCGCTCTCATTTTTAAAAAATTAATTGTAATAAGATTAGTTTCTTTTTTTATTAATTTTTGAAATGTGTCCAATAATTTATGACCACCCTGTACTTTCTCTTTGTATTCTTCGTGTACGGGAAATTTGAAATTCATGAATCTTTTTTTTATGATCCCGCATTGTTTCAGACAGTTTCCCTATTGTGGTAACAAGAATTGCTATTATGGTAACAGGAATAAATGCGTAGTCTTCATAGCCAATTCTTGAATGGGCCTCCTGGTATGAGCCAACATTCGTAGTTTTTAAGATCGTGACGCACTAGACATGCATGTTTCAGACTTTCACGAAATAAACATTTGAACCTATGGCGTGACCAAGATCGGAACCTGGGTGTTTGTACTTACTACTATACGAGTACGGCGACAAGGAAGGCTCGTGATATCTGCTTAACCCCTTCTTGGTCGGCGTCGCATGTCATACGTTCGGCCTTTTTCTTCCCTTACAATCGGCATCGCACGTCATACGTTTGGCTTTTTTGTGCCCATACAGTCGGCGTCGCACGTCATCCGTTCTGCATTTTTGTGCCCGTACAGTCGCCGTCGCACGTTATACGTTCGGCTTTTTATTCATTCTTAAAGACCAATTCGAATGCTTCTTTTAAGTTAGGAATAAACGTTAGCTTTGTTTCTGATTCGTAGTTATTTTCCCCTCATTTCTCAGTAAACATTTTTCAGAAAATAAAAAATAGATGTTCGGATTCCTGGGGTTTAGATTCCCGGGGTTCTACTGTACTTTATTCGAATTTTTATACACATGCAATTTTTACTTACGAAAGGATTGTACTTCATGGAGTTGAACGGGCGACCAATCTGGCCGCTAAGATTTTGAAGTTTATTTTATCATTAT
>BGPR01009803.1:0-15008 GCA_013235015.1 Araneus ventricosus | reverse complement strand
AAGCATCGGACTTCGGCAGTGACCCCTGGAAGCACATCGCTTAAAAAGAAACGTCTAGGAAGCATCGGACTGTGGCAGTGACCCTGGAAGCACCCCGCTGTAACCCTGGAAGTCCCTGGAACCTGTTGACTCGTAGGCACCTGTGGAGCAGCCTAGCAAAGACGGAGGAAACCGTGGAGACAATCTACTTCAAAGTGAATCTACTATGCGGTGAACTGTGTCATCATACTGTGTTCCCGAAGTGCCTCTCTCTTGGTCCCCGGTGTAATCTACACCACGGTAAGCTTGTTTCATTTTACTACTTTCAGAGGAAATTATAGTTATAGAAATGTATCTAGAATAATTAATTCTAAAGTCTAAGAGAGCTTTTTGTGACTCTTTGTGGAACAAGAGCTAAATTCTGGTTAGTAGTTAATTAATTAAATTATCATTGTGAAAGGTTTAAAAGATTATTGATTTTGTTTTTCTAAATCTTGAGAGTAGTGAAATATAAGATATCAAGCTAAAAATTTTTTCTTTATTAAATTTTTTGTGTAGCTAAGCAAATGTGTATGTTTAATGTACTAAGTTCATAGTTCATGTGGCTAAGAGTGTTTGGTTTTAGTGATCATAGAATTGCGAATTCAAGTGTATAAATACACGTTTAGTGTAGGGTTACTTATTTATAGCTTGTGTAGGATTTTGCATTTAAAGGAATCAAAATTCATGAAAGTTAGTAAAATTTCCCATTGAAATTAGAAATTGATATTGAAATTTTTCATAATGTTGTGCTGTATTCTTGTTTAGTATTGTATATGAAAGTAAATTTTGGGTTTTGTTATATGTGCAAATGTTAGAGAAAAGGTTTAGAATTATTGATGCTTAGTTCTGCGTAAATTTTGTTTTGGGAATCTAAGTTTAAATTGCTTGAGTTTAAACAATGGCTTTTTTAGCTAAACACCGCAAGGAGGAGTTAATTGCGCTGGATGACGATATGGGAATTGAGATTAGTTCTAATGATAAAAAAATAGACATCTGTAAAAAGGTTAAAGATTCCCAAGATTTTGAGGAAGAGTTTGTATGAGGCTGTTTGGAGGAAATCGTCAGACAACGCGAAGAATTAAAAGCACAAGCTGAAGCCGTTGAATTAAAGGCACAAGCGGAAGCCTCGGAATTAAAAAAGACCGAGGCTCTAAGACAAGAGCGGGAATTCGAATTAGAAAAAATGAGAATCTCAAATGCCGCAGAAGTTAATAGTGTAGCTTCGACCCGAAGTGAAAATAGCAAAAATCGGCTCAGTCTGAAAAATCTCATGCAAAAATTTGACGCGCAAGTTAGCTATATATCTATGTATCTGGAGTTGTTTGAGCGTCAAGCTCGCACAACAGGAATTGAGGAAACGGAATGGGTTCCGCAACTTATTTCACTTTTGCCGTTGGATCTGGCACAAATAATTATTAAAGAATCAGAGGGAAAAATGCAGAATTATCTCAACGTAAAAGAAGTTTTGCTAGACAGATTTAAAATGAAACCGGAAACCTTCCGATTTAAATTCATCCAGCATCAAAGAAAACCTGGAGCGTTATGGCGGGAACTCGTTTTTGAACTTCGTAATTATCTCGATGGGTGGCTCGACGGATTGGAAGTTAGAGACTTCGAAAATTTAAAAAATCGAATGATTTCCGACCAAATAAAACGTCGTGTGGCAGGCGAGGTGAAAGAGCATTTTCTTGATGAATGGGGAAAGTTAGTTGACCCATTAGTATTAGCGGGAAAAATAGATGAATCTGTCAGGAGTAGTCGGAAACTACATAATGTCAGGATGCCCGAGCGAAAACCATTAGAAAAAGTTAAACTACCTTCACCGAGGAAGGAAAATAAAAGTAAATTCGTAGGTAAATCCGAACACCAATTTTGGAAAAACCCCACGCCCAAGGGGAATTGGAGAAACGAGAATTTTGAACGCCGGAAACCAGCCGCGTGTTACATCTGTCATTCGACGGAACATTTAAGGCCTAATTGCCCACAGTTAAGGAAATATAAGCCAGCTGAGGTTGTAAATCATGTCGGAATGTCGGATTCAACCGAAAACCTTTTTGCTCCATACATGAGCAAGGCGCTAGTGAATCAAACAGAGATGTCAATTCTAAGGGACACCGGAGCGTCTATTGATTTAGTGAGCCGCAATCACATTAATTCCGAAGATTTAACAGGCGAAACGGTTTGGATTAAGCAGCCTCTTGATAAGAACTTTACTTGTCTTTCCCTCGCGAAAATTGAACTTCAAAGTCCTGTTTTTGGAAAGATAATCACAAAAGCAGCCGTAATTGATGCAAGCCTTGATAATGGGATACACTTATTAGGAAATAGGTGTGCTCAATTAATTGAAGAGCAACGGAAAACTCCAAATTTAAATGCCGTAGTGACGAGAAGTCAGAAATTGAAAAAAGAAACGGAAGCTAGCGCCGTTATAAAACCCCCTCCTCAGAGACCCTCTCAGACTGTCCAAGACGAGAATCCTTCTATTATTGTAGCAGAAGAATTGGTCCCCTTCCCACTGCCGCAGGCAGAAGGAGACACAAATAGGTTATTGAAGGTAGATTCAGAAGCGTTCGCGTCCGAACAAAGGAATTGCACTGGTTTGAAGCCATGTTGGGAAAAGGAACGAGAAGGAAAGGGCGAATTTGTAAAGAAGGGAGATTTGTTGTTTCAGAAAAATAAGGATCATTTCGGAAATGCGAATTTGCAGCTGGTGATTCCAGCTGATTTAAGGAATGAAATTCTCGCGTTGTGTCACGAGTCCACGTCCGCGCATCCAGGTGTGACCAAAACAAAGGATCGTCTTTTAAGACATTATTTTTGGCCAAACCGCGTCAAAGATACGGAAAATTATGTGCGAAGTTGTGATCCTTGTCAACGCATCGGAAAAGCCCGAGAGAAGGGAAAGGCGCCACTTAAACTCGTGCCAATAATTACAGAGATCTCAAAAATTAATATTGACGCCGTAGGACCCCTTCCGATTAGTGCTAAAAATAATCGTTACCTTTTGACAACTATTTGTATGTCGTCAAAGTATCCGGAAGAGATTCCAGTCGCGGATATTAACTCGGTTTCGGTGATAGATGCCTTGCTAGAGGTTTTTAGTAGGATGGGATTTCCTCGAGAAATCCAATGCGACAATGGAACCTCCTTTACGAGCCATTTAACTACAGAGTGTTTCGAACGGTTCGGGATTAAGGTGACCCACAGCTCAGTGCACCACCCGCAATCTAACCCAGTCGAAAGGTTCCATAGAACATTAAAGCGGTTGTTAAAAGTACTGTGTTTACAATCAGGAGTGGATTGGGAGAAAAACCTTCCGGCAACTTTACTAGCTTTGCGCACAGTGACGCATGAGAGCACAGGATTCAGCCCCGCAGAGTTAGTGCACGGAAAAAATTTAAGGACACCTGAAGTGCTATTGTACGAACATTGGGTAAACCCACAGGAATCGGAATCCTCCGTGACCGAATACGTTTTCGAGCTTATAAATAGAATGAGGCAGTTTCAAGACTTGGCGGTTGAACGAATGACGGAGGTCCAGGTTAAGCGAAAGGCCTGGTATGATAAAAACGCGGTCCGACGGAAATTCCAAGTAGGCGATCAGGTTTTGGTTCTCGCAACCTCTAAACCGAATAAAATGGCGGTACAGTGGACTGGCCCTGGGGTAATTGAAAGTCAACTTTCGGACACCAATTACATTGTAAAAATGGCAAACAAAAATGATAAAACCCAAATATATCATGTAAACCTGTTGAAACCATACCATCAGAGACCGGAGAAAATTAACCTTCTAATTAGTGAAAGGAAAGAAACTCCCGAAGCCGAATCAGACGAGTTAGGAATTTCGTATCCGACAGCAGACCCAAATGTGTATGATTTCGAAGAAATAATTAGGGATAGCGCTCTTGAGGAACGACTCAGTTTCTCAGAAATCAAAGAGTTACGTAAACTGTTAGGCCGTCACCAAAAGGTGTTTTCAAATGAGCCAGGAAAAACGCATTTAGTCGAACACGATATAGAATTAATCAGTAATAATCCGATTAGGTCGAAACCGTATCGCACCTCTCAGCGTCAGACTGAAATTCTCAAGGCAGAAATTAAGAGAATGCTGGATTTAAAAATAATCGAAATCGGTCAATCCGATTACATTTCGCCTATGATCTTGGTAGAGGCAGTAGGTAGAGAGTCTAGGCCATGTATAGATTATAGGCGGTTGAACTCTAGCATACGCAATCAATATTTCCCCTTACCAAATATTGAAGAACGCGTGGAACGTGTATCCGCGGCAAAGTTCATTACAGTGATTGATTTGGCAAAGGGTTACTCTGTGTGTGTGTGGCAGATTCCCCTTAGTAAAAGAGCGCAGCGTTATGCCGCGTTTGTGACGAATTTCGGAACCTATGTTCCTTTAAGAATGCCGTTCGGGTTAGTCAACGCCCCGTATTTTTTTAGTAAGTTGATGTCACAGGTGTTAGAGAATTGTGAAAGCTTCGCCGTCCCGTATTTAGACGATATTGCAATTTATTCGAATAACTGGGAAAATCATTTGAAACACGTAGATGAAGTCTTAAAACGTATAGGCGACGCACATTTAACGATCAAACCATCTAAATGCAAATTTGCCGAAAACCGCACAAAATATTTGGGACACGTCGTAGGTAGTGAAGTACGAACGCCCGCAGAGGCAAAAATTAAAGCAGTCTTAGATTTTCCCACTCCCACTTCAAAGATGCAAATTAGAGCTTTCCTAGGATTAGCTGGGTACTACGCGCACTGTGTTAAAAATTTCTCCGTAATAGCAGCCCCTCTAACCAATGTTTTAAAGGGAAAAGTTAAGAGAGAGAGAGTATAATTTGGACAAAGGAATGTAACCAGGCATTCGAGGAGTTAAAGCGTAGATTGACCCAAAAGCCCGTATTGTACGCTCCTGACTATGAAAAAGAATTTATTGTCCAGAGTGATGCATCCGACCTAGGGATGGGAGTCGTATTGTCCCAACGCGACGCGGAAAATGAGGAGCATCCCGTTCTGTATTTAAGTAAAAAATTTCGGAGGCAGAACGGAAATATAGCGCAACCGAACGCGAATGCGCGGCCATTATCTATGCAATTAAAAAACTCAAGTATAACCTAGACGGACAAATTTTTACAATTGAGACCGATCACAACCCTTTGGTTTGGCTGAAATCAAATGCGGGATCAAATCCGAGGTTGATGAGATGGTCTCTCGAATTACAACCCTTCCAATATAAGGTGATACACAAGGCCGAAAAAAACCATTCGAATGCTGACGCTCTTAGCCGAAGTGAAACTAGAACTAAGAGTACGAATTAAAATTGCAGATAGTTTTCCCTTATTAAGTTGTATATAAAATGTAGGTTTTTTAAGAAAAAGTGCAGGAAATGGCAAATTTTAAGAGTGTTAATTGTGTGTATTTTTTGTGTTAAGTTAGATATCAGAAAGATAAAATTTTTAACAAGTATGTGTGTGTAAACAGAGAATTTTTTCTCTTCAAAAACTCTCGAAAAAATTCTCACTAAAGGGGGGGAAGGTTGTAAGGTTTCCTTCCCACGAGCAACGTTCCCATGAGAAAAAGAGTGCCGGCCCTTTTGATAGTGGCGACAAACAGCAGGAGTTGCATCTGGACATCGCTAACGAGACGGAGGCAAGAGAAAGGACTTCACACAGATGACCGCCACAATGCGGAGGAATCCATCACTGTCAACGAACACATTAGCGGTACCATTTGGTATCATTCCTGAATAGGCCGGTGGTGCGAAAACAAAAGAATCTTCCCATAATCAGGGTTGACCACTAGGAAGGAGCTGTTGGTCAACGAGAGTACCATTATAAAGTGAAGGGAAAGATAGGAGGGGCTTCACCACTTCATCCACCCCCTGAAGGAGTGAATAAAAACTGATGTTCGAGGAAAGACGTGGGAGATAAACGGATTAGGCGTCTCGAACGAGGTTTCAGGCTCCGGAGTACCGAAGAAAGCTGTGTGATCAGCGGATTGAATGTCCCGACTGAAGTCGGACTTTGGTAGGTAACCCCGAGGAATCGGCATCTCCGAACTCTCGGCTCATGAACTTGCGAGCACTCTTGGTAGTCTCGTGGTTTGGTATCACGTTGATAGGTAGAAGTTACCCATCCGATGATTACTAGTCTTCATGGACGAATGGCTCATGGAACTTTGACGTTTAGAACTATGATTTTGTTGATTCCTTTGTAAATAATCATATTCAATCAAGACTTCTCTACGAGAAGTGTCTCTTAATTATTGCTGTATTAAATAAAAGTAATTAGGCCAACCTAAGCTTGAATTATTTGGTCACACTTAGGCCAAGACATTACACCCACCTTGGAGAATACCGCACGTTTTCTGGCGCGCGGTGTATTTTTCCCCAATACTTGTTGCTCTTATGCGAAAAACTTTCGGGAAGCCACTCCCACTGGTTTCTCTTGATAAGTAAATGCAAAAGCGTTTGACGGCAGCTGGCTCCTTCCGAATTGCGCACTCTCAGGCGAAATCTATTAAATCGAGATGAAATTATTATGAGAACGAAAATATTATCATTATATAAGCAATTTTGTGTGTTTCTTTTCTCAATAAAAAAACGAAGCTACGAGGACCCCGCTTTGCTGAAAGCGAAGTCGCTGATGTTTTTTTAAGTTAAAAAAAATTGACCGGTACACACTTGCAATGCCGAAGGCAGGGACTTCCAAGTCACTGAGCATCAGCAGTTTGAAAGGATCCAGCTGCCGGCAACGGCTAGTAGTAAATTCTTTCAGCAGATTACGTGTTTTGAGGAAGCTCGATTCTTGCCAAGAACTTATTATAGATACATTTTGTTTTCCATACACAATATGAATTGTTGTTTCTGCGAAATGCTTGATGCTACTGAAGCCAAATATTTTTCAGTATGAGCATATTTGATACTATTTGTAAGTAGAATCTAAATCGATTTTGTAGTTTAAATATTCATTCCGTTTCATGAGCTTTTAAACATTTTCAAAATATTTCGACCAGAGATTATCAGATATCATGGTTTTCTCCTGTTATTATTTCTCTTGCAGAGAAATGAGAGCCACGGTGGCCTAGTGGTAAGGTGCAGGTGGGTGCAAGGTTCGAAACCTGATTCCAATGAAGATCCGCTGTGTATGTGGGGTTATGGCATGTTAATCACACGTATTGGGGTCCAAACGTCCTCCTGCTATTTTGGTGCAGAAGCTTACAAGGGTTGGCGCCAGCACAGGTGTCGTCCTCGACATCTGAGCGCGGTTCAAAATTAGGAGGTCCGTTCCGAAAATAGCCCTCGCTTTCCTTAAATACGGGCGTTAATATAACTAAACTAAACTTTACGGAGAACTAAAGAATCAATCCTGAAAACGGAATTTTCGTTCTTCAAACTCATTGATCTAGAAAAAAAAAATCACAAAATATTCAAAAGAATTAATATATAAAAATTATGCGGTACAAAAATTCAGAATTTATTTTAAAGGCTTTACCTAATTGCCGAAAATAAAATTTAAAAATGACTTCCAGGTGTTTTATTCATGAGCAGCAGAATTGAGAGGTTTGGAGAAATATAAAGCTTCATATATGTGTCTAAAATGTTTTCTGAACTACAAGGCCAAGTATTCACCATTAAAAAATCGAAGAAGGTTCAGACCGAAAAATTTTACTTTAATTGAGCCATTTTGAAACAAGCTAAACTCCATTGTTGTCTTCGTAATCTGACTTATTGTTGAAAACTACCCAAATAACTCTCCGTCCCAAAACAAATTTCGCGCTCTTTCTAAACGGAACGTTTTTGGACGAATTTTCTGTTTTGTTTACTTACATTAAAAACCTGCACTGCAGCTTTGAAGAATCCATGGGGTCTATTCTGGTATCCCCGGTTGGGTTGGGAGACTTCACTTTTTCCGCACGTTAACAACGGGAAAAGTGACGAATAGACCCCATGGACTTAACATTAAACCGGAATTACGTAGTTACCGCATTTTAATGTAAATAAATAAAACAGAAAACTCGTCCATATAAATAAACTAAACTGGCTTAACTTAGGAAAGGCATGAAATATATCGAAATTCATTATAGATAATGCAATCTGGGCACATGATTTGAGAATTGGACGCGTGTATCCGGTG
The DNA here is from genome assembly GCA_013235015.1 of Araneus ventricosus. Lineage (NCBI taxonomy): Eukaryota > Metazoa > Arthropoda > Arachnida > Araneae > Araneidae > Araneus > Araneus ventricosus. The sequence goes on along the minus strand of BGPR01009803.1, from coordinate 6,837 downwards.
TATTGTAGCCAGACATGTAGTTTCGTAGATTAATCTCCTCACTTTGTCATTTTTGATTGGTTATAGATGGTACTGAATAAACTACCGTGACGTTCCATAACTAAGATATTTTATCATATTTAAAATCTCGTTACCTTTTTCAGTTGTACAAATTTTGATTTTACAAGTACATTTAAATTGACTGCGTTGATGAAGATTAAATCTTGTTTTTTGTTGCATTTTAGCACTTGAGGCTATTCATTCATTCAAGGTCAACAAATAGATTTGAAAATTAAGAGTAACGATTCGAAGTGAAGAAATATGTGTGTCGCTATTTGACGTCATTTTAGGAGCTGGATGAGAATGATAAATTAAGCAGCATAAACAGAATTTGTTTGCCTGAGAGTAAATGGTTCAAAATTTCGTTTTAGAGATTAATATGAATTGTTTAGTGCTTCTTGAATAATAGATAGATTCGGTGATATATGGTATGAATTGAGAAGTATGAATCAGAAATCTGTTACCAGTGAAGAAATTATGCAACAAATATATCAAACTACTCAACTGGATCATTATTTAATGGAATTCACAATAAAGGAGATTGAAGCAGGGAATCCAGCGATACTAAACAGTGAAATGTTATCTGATTTGGGAAGTATATGCGCTAATAGTCAACCAAGTAATCAGGAAAATCAAATTAATCCCGAAAGGCAAAGTATCTGTCATCGATCTGCTTTGAATACCATTGCATCAAATAATCAACAGATTTTAAATAATAATCAGTCGCATATAAGCCATGGATATGAAATTGGAAGACAAATGCAAATTCCATTTTATGACCAAAAAATAAGTAATATTGATCATAATATTACGATGGGAATAAATAAACCAAAAATTCTTCAAGCATTTAACAGCAGCCAGGCTTCTTGCGTAGATCACGAAAACACGCAAACAAGCCGAGGATTATTGCAAAACTCCCAATCAGGAAATGCAATTCGCTACATAGACATATCGAGAAGACCAGGAAATCGTCTGGTTCGGAGTGACTTTAAAATGGCTAATAAGTTTTATGTACACAGTAGGAAGAGAAATGTCTCAAACTATCGAATGGGAACGGATAAAAGTAAAGCTCATGAAAGATCAAGAGACGAAATTAGGGGAATAAGTGGCCAAGTTTTTGCTACTTACAGCGAGACAGCCGACTTGAATTACGATAAAGCGTTGGAAATAAATGCAACAAGTCAGATGACATTGCAACACAATCGTTTGGCCGGCATTGATCACGAATTCCAGACCAACAAGGAATCTCCTTCCCATAATCAAGGAATGCAAATTCTTTGTAATTTAGCTCAAAAGACACTTTTGAACGTTGGACAAAATATTGCATCGAATATCAGTATTTCTGAAATCGCTCAAAACGACAATGCACCGAGAAAGATTTCGGACTCGATAGCATCTAAAATAGAAAGTGTTTGCTCCGTGGACGATATCCTTGCAGTTGCAGGTCCATCCGGCTTTCATAGGAATGAGCACACCCCAAACTTGTCCGGAGAGACATTCCAGTCTCTTTATCCGCCAGAAATGCCGTCTATAAAGCTTAAAAATGGGAAAGCGTTAACTTGTAGGGTTTGCAAAGCAGAAATTTCTAAACATGAAACTACACACGAAGAAAATATTCTCTACGAATGCTGCGTCTGCATATATCACACTCTTAAACAGGCTAATCTGCAGATGCATAGCTACTCTCACCGTCCTGAAAAATTCTGCAACATATGCGAAAAGGAACATACGGAAGGGGATTTGCATTATGGTGAGCACACATGTAATGTGTGCGAGAAACAATTCCAGTGTAGAACTCAGTTAAATGAGCATTCTTTAGATCACAAAGACTATTTTTCAACGCATTGTTGGGGTTGCAGCAGAAACATCAATGACCACTTCATTAAAGAGAAAAACAAAATTTACGTTTGCTGTGTCTGTGGATATAAGAGCGATTTTAATAGTAATTTACAGATGCATAATAACAATCACCGTCCTAACATCTTCTGTAAGATATGCAGAGAGGAATATCCTATAGAAGAAAACGGTTTCCATAATAGTGAATACACGTGTATGGTGTGCGAGGAAAAATTCCAATGCATGACTCTGTTAGAAGAGCACACTATAGAGCACAAAAACTATTTCCATACTTACTGCAGGGTTTGTAATAGGGAAATATTATATGATCACAAAAACGAAAACGTGGAAAAACCCTTTTTCAAGTGCTGCCAGTGCCTAGCAACTTTCAGTAATAAATTTCATCTACAGAAACATCTTTACAAACACACTGGTGTAGGACTCTTCAAATGTGATGTGTGTGGAAGACAATTTGCCCGAAAAGGGACTTTAGAAACGCATTCACGGACCTGCAAAGCGTTGCTTTACAAATGTGAAATATGTAACGCAAGATTCCCTAGCAGCGAATTTCTAGATGCACATCGCTCAGTAAAACACAGGCAGACATGATGGGAGAGTCCAGTATGGAAGCACTCAGTTGTCGTTGTAAAGACGATTTCCATATTTACCAGAAGCCTGATTGAGATACGTCAGAGAGATGAAAAGGAGAAAAATCTGTATTCTATTTTAATTGAATACAAGAAACGTCCATAGTTGTGAGACTTAGACTTTCTTTAAATAGTAAGAATATTTTAACTTTCATATGACATGTGGAATTTGTTTTTCCATATTGTACACATTTTTCTGCTCAGACATATTTCTGAATGAACTGTGCTTAGATTGTTAATGAATTCAATTTGAAAATTATTTATATTTTGACATCGGAAGACAATTGTTATTTCTGAAATGCTCATAAATAAATTTCAATACGTTTGTTTCTTTTCCATATAGTTTCTTCAGTTTCATGTAGAAAAGTCAGTGGCAAGCATCTTGAAATGGATTTTAAATGTTGATGAATTCTGTCCTTTTAATGACATTGATCCTTATTACGATCTGAATAATTATGATATGTCTAGTTAAACATTTCGTCCGAATATATTTAAATATTTCTACATATGCAGCTCATTTTAAGAACATAAAATATGAGTAATTGAATCCCTGAAGTATTTATGCTTTTATAATGCTTCGGGTTATGGAATGAATTTCCGGCAGGTATTTTACCATTTAAAGTAATCAGCATGATTATGTCAATAATAAAAATAAATGAGCCAATTGAAAATATAAACAGTAGAGCTCGTTTTTTGAGATAATTTCATGCAAATTTGAGTTTTTGTTCTCAAATTCGTTTTTAACTCTTTTTATGCACCATTTAATTTGTTATAGTTGTGATAGAATACAATATTTAATTTCAGGTCAAGAAACTTTTAATCGACGATTTTTAAAATTTAACCATATGTTTTAGACGATTAATTTTACGTAGAAAATCTGAATTAATGTATAAATTGGGTAGAAAACAAATTTTCTGTTTTGCTTGATTTAACCCGATAAGGAGAGTTATATACTTACAAAAGAACTGAAAGCATCACTACACTGAAATATGTGTGTTGATGGGCTTAAGAAATGATTGTAACTACAATTACATAATTTCCTTATTTATAAATGCGTCACACTTTTAATCCGAAATCACTTTGGAATACTCTTAAATTTATTTCTTGAATATTTATACACCTGAAAACATTTTCCTGTATTGAAACTCAACAGCTGAATAATGAAATTACTCCACTTATATTTAAAAATGGAACTCTTTTTCAATCACTTGCACAAATTGTACGACATATCGTGCATCGTATTACATGAATATATCGTTTTACAATAATAAATACCACTTTTATTTAAATTATCAGTAATTTTTAGCTTAATAGTAAACAAAGATTTCATAACTAGAAATTGCACTTAAATTTATAAAAGAACGAAATAAATATATAATACGCTACACAATGAAAGTATCTTTTGAAAACCCGCGCCCGCTGGAAATAATTGTAAAACCATGTCTTACTGATGTTTTAGCAGGAATCATTCCGTAGATGGATTTCTGATTTTTTCCGTTTCTTTATGGTAGTGAAAAATATTACTATTAAGTAAATTTAAAGGAGCTAAAATTTCGATATTCATTTAAAAATATCGCATTTGTATAGATAAACTGGATATGGTTTCATCCATAATTTCATAATCATAAGTTTGAACACGTGTTTGTCTGAACCAAAAAGCGAAAATCGTAATAGTTCTGAATTCAGTCCATCGTAGTTTAAGATTCAAATATAAAACATTCTTGACAAGCTATTATAAAGTTCTAGTTAAACGAAAGCTTAATCCGATCAGATTTCTTTATTTTCCGCTATGGTGCTGAAGTTTGAAGACGGAAAATATATGTCATGGTCTACTTTCAATTTAGTTGAAACGTTTTATTGTAGATTGTGATTGCTTATATTGTAGATTATTACATTATCACCTTTAAAGCATGAAAATATATTCCGCTATTTTTTGTCAAAGAATGAGTAAAACATTTAGTTAATAACTTAGACTTTTATTTTAAAAGAAGCGACTAGAGCAGACTTTTCAATTCCAAAAAGTTTTTTTGTTTGTGTTTGGTGATATCAAAAATGTTCTCTTCACTAAGAACATTGTTGTGAACTATTCGATCTTGTCGTTTCTATGTGCGTCATATACAATGACTTCCATGGAAGCTACTTTGAACAACTATTATAACAAGTTCGTTTTGTGTATTGCAATCTGTTATTGTTACTATTTTATTTATCAGATATTTTCTGCACTGATTTCTTTGTGCCTTCCCCATCAGAATTTCAGGTACATTTTCGAGATTTTCACCTTTTCAACTTTATGTGGGACTCCTTCGTTCCAGAACATTTTTTATTCGTCTTGATGTGTACTATCAACCCTCTAATTTTGTGAAAACCCTTTTTGATCACCTGTTTCGTGTTCATGTATGATGAATCGACTAAGCAGAATTTCGTGTCGACATATGCATTTTGTTTCGATCATAATCAGATAAATATTGTTACTTTTCTTGTTTTAAAGATTGTGCCCTTGAGATCTACAAATTCTGCTATTCTAGATGCGAATTTCATTGAAATTTTGGCTTTTTCATTTCGCAATCCTGCGGTCTTATAAAACAAACGCGAATTTTCTAGCGCAGAGGATTCCAACCTGTGTTGCGTATACGTCTAGATGTATGCGGTGGACCATTTAAGGCACGTAAAATTAGTGTTAGGTTAACGGTGTTAAATACGAAACCTAAAGGATTAAAATGAGGAAAAAAAGTAATATAATTTTGTTTCCCCCAGTTCATATGAAAAGTGAAAGTTATGGAAGTTCGAGAACCTATTAGGCAGCAGTCAAAATAGGGTTCTAAGAACTCAGTGTTAAAAAGAAATAAGATATTTAATTCCAAAAGGGGGAGACAGTAGGGGATGCTCAAAAAATAAAAGATTTATCAAGGAGAACGGGAGAAAATAAAAGGTGAAAATCGTTGCTCTCTGTATAATGTAAAGTATTTGTAATATTTTTTTACTTTCTTGCATACGAAGTTATACAAAGAGAAAGTATTGTAATCGTCAAAAAATTCGGACTCGAGAGTTTGACGAATCTCCAATTTTCAGACCTTCCCGAGTTCAAAAAACACAATTTTGGAATTGCGTCTGTCTGTGAACAGGATAACTCGAAAACTATTAGAGATAAAGAGATGAAATTTGGTATGTGATCTTGACACATAATTATAGGTTTCATCAAATTAAGGACAAAATCCATCTACCGGAAGTCTGTCTGTCTGTCCGCGTTCCTGTGAACACTATAACTCAAACACTTGAATAGCTAGGTGGATAAAATTTGGTACACAGTTTTATGATAAGGAATGTAGGTCCGTATCAAATTTTGGACCAAATACGTCAAAGAGTTGAATGTCTGTAGGTTTGTATAATCGCTTACTTCTGAAGACGATATGTTCTAACTGAAATGGACTAGATAAATGAAATTTCGTATGTAGTCTTGCCATCCTAATTGTAGAGTTGTCTCCAATTTTCGTTAAAATCGGTTAAAAAAAGCGTTAAAATTGCATATTCGTTTTTTTCCCCCATTCTAGGTTGCAAAAAAGAAGGCGTGAACACTGGGGCGTTTTCCACACCTTGGAGAATACCGCACGTTTTCTGGCGCGTAGTGTATTTTTCCCAACGCTTGTTGCTCGTATGCGAAAAACTTTCGGGGAGGCCACTCCCGCTGGTTTCTCTTGATAAGTAAATGCAAAAGCGTTTGCCGGCAGCTGGCTCCTTCCGAATTGCGCACTCTCAGGCGAAATCTATTAAATCTAGATGAAATTATTTTGAGAACGAAAACATTATATAAGCAGTTTTGTGTGTTTCGTTTCTCATTGAAAAAACGAAACTATGAGGGCCCCGTTTTGCTGAAAGCGAAGCCGCTGATGTTTTTTTAAGTTAAAAAAATTTGCCCGGTACACACTTGCAATGCCGAAGGCAGGGACTTACAAGTCACTGAGCATCCGCAGTTTGAAAGGAGCCAGCTGCCGGCAACGGCTAGTAGTAAATGCTTTCAGCAGATTACGTGTTTTGTGGAAGCTCGATTCTTGCCAAGAACTTTTTGCAGATACATTTTGTTTTCCATACAAAATATGAATTGTTGTTCCTGGGAAATGCATGATGCTAATGAAGCCAAATATTTTTCAGTATGAGCATATTTGATACGATTTTTAAATAGAATCTAAATCGATTTTTTAGTTTAAATATTCATTCCGTTTAATGGGCTTTTAAACATTTTCAAAATATTTCGTCCAGAGATTATCAGATATGATGGGTTACTCCTGTTATTATTTCTCTTACAGAGATATGATAGCCA